>CCAG010009454.1:0-16677 GCA_001077435.1 Glossina morsitans morsitans
GCACTGACAAAATCTCTTCGGTTATGGACGTAAAAAGTAACCCTCAGGGATCGCCAAATACATTAGTACGCACTTCTTATTATGCTTTCAAGGAGGAATGTTTAAGAAGTGACGGTTTAAATAAATAAAAAACTGGCTAAATCGAACTAATGCGAACGAGTTTAATGCCTTTGCTATGGGTTTTGTTGAATTTGATGGGGAGGTTTTATTACAGAGAGATAGAGAGGGTCCAACCAAAAAAAATACATAAACAGATTAGAAGAATGGTGAAGCTATACTTGAATGCTTAGGTTGATTTTTAGATTGTAAACTGCAGGGGGAAACTATGATTCAAAGCTATTTGATCCGCCATTATGGCCAAATCGGTGCGAAAGAAGTGATTCTCTCTGGTGAAGAAAAAAACCAATCTTTGGAGAATTTTAGGGCGGACGTATAGATTTATTCCGCTGCTTTTCAAAGTTGAGTTGAGGAGAAAGCCAAAAAAATCTGAAAGCCATATTCGTTCTTGTTCCCCCCACCGGTCCTTCATTCGTATTGAACGATGTGTCTTTGCTTTTCGAAATGAGCTAAAAAGAGATGTTCAAACAGTGATGGAATCTGATAATCTCTGCTTCAAATTGCTTCACGATGCAAAGTGAAATGTGATTAACCATTACGCTTTTCTTGAGCCGCACCCCCTTAATATGAGTTTTAAGATACTTTCCGTATTTCCAATACCGATAGGAGTCCCCACTTTTTTTTGTTATCATCAGGAAAAGAAAAAAAAATTTTGGCAACAGAGGAACTAATGATTAAACACTAGGTAAATTTCACAGAAATTCCCTTTAGCTCGCGGAGTAAATTACATTAAGAGACACTGTCAATTCATATATAATTTTCAATAAAATAAATGAATGCCCAGAGTTAATCCTGAGGTGAGGTAGTAATACCAATGAGTAATAAATGGATGATTATGGCAAGTTCATCTTGTCAAGGATCAGTAGTTTTCGGACGCGTAATGATTAAAATGTATTGTGTAGTTCGATTAATTTTCAATGGTTTTTGTTTTTTTGTAATGAAAGTTTTTTGTAGGCTATGATTAATAAATGTTTGTGTTTTTACGCCCACAAAACGAAAGTTGAAAACTGCTTAAGAATTTTGAAATATTTTTTTTTCTTATTCAATTTGAATTTTTTTTTTTTTTCAAAACCATTAATTAATAATAATGTGTGTATTGTTTTTAAAATAGGCATTCGATGATGCGATAGCTGAACTTGATACACTCAATGAGGACTCATATAAGGACTCAACACTTATTATGCAATTGTTGAGAGATAACCTGACTTTGTGGACATCGGATACTCAAGGGGACGGCGATGAACCACAAGAAGGTGGTGACAACTAACCAAACAACTAAATTGTTTCCTTTTTCACTATGCAAACAAATAAAAAAAAAAAACTACACAATAACCACAACAACAAAAACAAAAACACAGCAGAAATTAAACAGAACCTATGAAAAAATCAGAAATATTTCTATCAACAACTACTGCAACAACAATAAAAAAAAGAAGAGAATCCAAACAATTACAGTTGAATGAACTCTAAAGCAAACAAAAAACAAAAAAAAACTCAAAAAGGCATGAATTTAAAATAAAAATAAGAATGTCGTATATGGATCTACTACAAAAAAAAGAACAAAAAAGCAACAGCGGAAACAACAGCAACAACAACAACAACAACAACAACAACAATGAGAACATGGTCAACATATAATCTTAAACATCATCAGCGAAACAGAGCAACAGAGAGAAAAGGTCCACAGAAAAGAAAAATGCGGGAGTCAAAAAGAAAACTGCTAAAAAACAATTATCGGTTATAACCAGATAAAGAAAATCAAAAAAATACTTTGACACGATAAACAAACAAACAAACAACGACAACAACAAAAAATGGCGTTCTTTTTTCTTAAGATTTTTGCAGAAATTTTTGAAAATTGGAAACAATTATTTAAAAAGATTTTCCATAATATGGAAAACACATTTAATTGGAAAAATTGTGATGAAAAAAAAAAGAAAAAAAGGAATATTTCAAGGTCAGTTCATTCTCTCTGTAAATTTTTCCATTTCCTTTTAAAAAATGAGAAGCTATCCGATAACGATACTCAAAATGGACACTTTTTCCTTCTTTTATTGCACTTCTAAAATTTAGGAGCTGAACGCGCCTGGTACAAAAGTAAACAATAGACAAATTTCCTATTCACACTTCCTATAAAAAAGAACCACGCCTCTCATTTCCTTCGATATGAACACCACCACCACTATCATGGGTTTAAGAGAATATTCAGAAAATAAAAAGTAAATTAATTTCATTTTTGCAAAAAGTTCAAATTTTCTTTTTTGTCACGATTTTGACAGCAGTAACAATCAAGAACTAAAAATTTTCAAATTCTAATATGATCCGAACTATTTGTATTCTCTCTCTCTTTCTCTTTCTCTCTGTACTCATATTCTTCATATTATGTATGTATTTCTTTGTTCACGCGCGAGAAAAACGAAAACAAAAAAAAAGATATTCGAAATTACTTTTCATTTAATTTTCATTCAAAATAGTTTACCCATATACTACAACTTATATAGCCAGACAACTTATTTTTTATTATTTTTTTTTTTGTTAGGCGCAGAGCAGTATATTATTTATTATTATTTTTTTTTTATGATAAATAATTTAGCTTATTGTTTTTGCTCTTATTATTTTTTCTTTTTTTTTCTTTTCTTTTTTTTTATAATAACCAAAAACAAAACAAAAAAAAGAAATTCCAACAAAACTGTTTTCATTTATTAAGTTTATGGATTACAAAAACAAAAGAAAGTAAAGTATGTTAATTTTTCTTTTTCCAATTCTAAATATATATATATAACATATATATATACATATATATATATATATATATATATATATATATATATTTAATATGAGGCCAAATCAAAATATGAATGTGGATTTCTTCACCTTGTGTCCCTTTCTATCTATCTCTCTCATACCCAAAGAATGTTCTCTTTGACAACTTTTGTTTTAAGTTTATTAAAAGAAATATCTTACAAAAAAAACAACAGCTTTTTTTTTACATGATGATTATAATTTTGTCTATTTTTTTTTTTTTTTTTTTTCTAAGATTTCAAAATAAAACAGTTGTTTACGTTAACTTTACGTAATCGTTGGTGTATATCGTGTTTTATTGTTATTGCTTTCTCTCATTCTTCCCCCTTTTTTTTTGGTTTTTTTCCATACTGAGAAAATTACAACTTTACAGTGGTGCATTTTTCTATATTATTTGTTTGAAAGAAAGAGAAAATATATATCATTATCATAACAATAATTTTATATTATAAATAAAAAATTTAAACCAACAGGAACACATTTAAATTTTTCCAGTACACACACACACACACACTCACACACAATCATCAATCAATCAATCCTATTCTAATTACTTACTACGTTTATTAAATTATGATTATTCAATAAAAGAAAGAGAAGAAAACAAAAACTACAAGAAAAATCCATTAAATGTTATATTAAGGAATTATATAATTCCTAATAGTTACCGTTATACTATGTGCAAAAGAAAGTCACTTTATCGTGATAAGTATTATCTGGTATTTTAGCTGAATGCGACTTTGTTATATTACATTTAAAAACCATATTTCTTAGTGAGGGTAACTCTACGCAAAAATTTCTTAATCAATGAATTTTAATATTGCGACTGAAATTAGTTTTAAATTTCTTGCATGGCCAGCCGCGCCCTTTTGTGAATTTTGTGGATCTACCGCTTGGCTTTTTTTTGCTGGGGACCGGATAAAGTGAACGTAACTTCATTCAAAGTGTTCGTTCATGTAAAAATTGTATAATCTAAATAACAGCCGCACTGAGATCCACTTAAGGAGTGATCGTATAACTTCCACCCGTAATATCTTTGACGTTTCTTGAAAGGAATGATAGGAAATCGCATTTCTTTCATCTTCTATTAGACCTTAGTGCGGAAATTTTGTGCTTAGATATTTTTAATATTTTGCCTGAGATAAGAACCAATGAACTCCCGCGTAAAGAGACCTTATGTTATATATTTGCTGAACAGTTTTTTGTTATCATGATGGCAGAAAATCAATAATTTCTTACCGGAACTAGAGTTTGGATACCTTTCTTGCGATTTAGAGGGCTTTTCTTGGAGAATCCCTCTGTTAAGAAAACAATTAGCAATCAATAATTGTTTTATACGAAAATAGCTCCCCACTGTTGTCAGGCAATGGAAACGGGTTAATTACGCGTGATTGCTAATATTGCTTTTTGGTATTTCCCTATTAACCAATTTTCTTTGATACGTAAGTGTATTAATGTATTTTCCTTTTTCTCTCAGTGTATATAAATACATATATGTACGTATATATGTATATATATTATATGTATATAATATATATATAAATACATCTATATGTATATATATGAATGTGTGTTTTCTATTTTTTTTTTTCTTCTTGCTATAATCCTCAAAAGCAATCGGTGTTTTTTATGAATATATATATGCAATGCATATGTATCCATGAATAAATACATATATATATATATATATATATATACATATACATATGTATATCTTTTAATTAAAACATTATGGATAACAATCAATTGATGTGTTATTCTCTTCTTATACTTGATAAGGTAAGTACATAAATCCAACTTAACCATATATACACAAGCAAAAAATTTACACGTTTTTTTAAATGTAATTTAATAAATTTTCCTAACGGTGTTTTCAAATTTTAATTCTGCGAGTATTAAGCGAAGAAAAAAATACAAAAAAAAAAAAAACAAGAGAAAACGAGAAAAACAAGATAAAAACATTGCTTCCCAAATATGACCTTTTTATCGATTATAGACGTAACGATATGGAAAATAGAAAATGAAATACAGACAACCTCAATATTGTAACCCAATACGTCGTTTAGTATATTGAAAACAATAAGAATCAAAAACCAAAACATTGAAAAGTGGTATTTGCTTAACTTACTTAACAAATCAAAGAAGAACAATTTTATATATATATATATATATATATATATATATATAAATTATTCTCAAAAAAAACTCACATCGCATGACATAAATTTTATTATTTTTTCTTTCTATATGCATAATTAAATAATAAAAAAAAAGTCATATTTTCGAAAGATTGAGTATATTTATTAAATAAATTCATACAGACACACACGCATAAAGAAACACTATTGTCCATAAAGAGAGAAAACGCATATTTTAATAACAGAATAAATAAAAACGCAAAAGAAAAAAACAAAAAAATTAATGTGTAAAATAATACCGCAAAATTCACTTGCAAAAATGTGAATTATAAATTTTTTCACAATCTATATATAAAAAGTAAAACGGAAAATAAATAAAATTTAAAAGACACGGACATAAAACAAAAACTACAAAAAAATACAACATGGAGGTGAAGATTGATATATTTAAATTTAAGTTTATTGAAATTACAGTTTCTTAATTACCAAAAATAAAAACAAAAAACTGATACCTATTAGTTTTATTCCTATGATGGGATATCATTATTATTAAAAAGATGGAGTCCCATTTTTACAGTATGTTAAAGGAAAGTTGCAAATTTTCATAAATAAATAATGTAAGAGAAAGCTTTGCGACAAATGACCAGCACAGAGCTATTAATCGATACTTGGTTTTTAGACATTTCATCTCTTCTTTGCCTGATCCTTTGTCAGAAAATGACAAAAGCCATTGTAGTTCTTTGTTGATGAAATCACTGATAGTTAAACTAGTTTAGTTTTCTATTTTCCTACGCAGAATGATTTTGATCTCGAAAATTTTGTCTTTCCATTATAACATTTTCTTTCAAATTTCTTCTTCTTCTCTGAGTCAGCAAATGAACAACAGATGACTTGTCGAGTTAAGTAAAAACGTTCGACCTGAACACGAGGTCGTTCGTTTCAACGTTAATAAAATTAACAAATAGTTCGATTATAAATACATACAGATGAACACATATATACTGTGCCTGTTATGACTGCCGCCACATTACTAAAGTCATTTCTATCCTTTTCGAGTTTCAATTAATTTTATGTTTAATTTCATTATCACGACTTTTGAAGCGCAATGTTTCAGGAATTTTTTCGTCAAGGTGATACAGTGCAGTGTGAGAAGTGATGGAGTGCCAGTGTATGGAAAAGTCTGATGGAGGAGCAGAAAACAAGAGAATATGTAAAAGAGTAGATTTATAACTTGGCTGTGAGTATTTGTATGTATTGTTGACAAACTTTAAAATAAAACACGCAGTGGTGTAAGCCATCAAATTGCGTGAATGCAAAACGCCAAAACTACTGCGATCATGAAGACCATTTACAGAAAATTTGCGAAGCGAATTATGGAATGGCGAATAGAAGTGGTTTTTTCGCATTGACAAATAGAAGATGATCAGGAGATTGTAAAACCCCACATGTATATGAGAAACTACTCACTATGCTAATTTTGAACAAGGGATAATTCACCTCATGTTAATAAGCCAAGTAATATCGCGTCTGAGGCCGCAGTTGGGAAACCAAGTTTTTCTAATCATTGTATATTAGACAGCTATTCATTGTTTAAGTTAGCAGAAAATATGATTCCAATTACATTTTTTTTTCTTTTGAAATTTTTGGGCTTTCGCATCTAATCGCTGACTTCAGAATAAGCTGGGCTTTTATGTCATCTTGACGAGGTGCCATTTCGATGAAAAAAATGATATGATTGCATTTTGCATTCATTTTTTTATCGCTTGCATAACCACTACCAAAATCCTTAGAAGTCAATTTCAAGCCGTCAGGAATTTGTGAAACATTCAAAGAATGATCTCGGGGAAATACACTTTTTATGTGCCTTTGTTTACATTTGCATTGATGTCGTTCTGTTTTCTTAGAAAATAATATGGTAATGTGGCTCTTTATTGTGTTTCCCACTTGTGACTTATTTATCTGAAAAAAATAATTTCTCTTCATGCCGTAATTCTTGCCGATGATTTCTTAATTTTTTTCTTTTGAGAGCGGACGGCATTGCCTTAGTAAAACAAAGCAAATAATTGGTTGTGTTTCAATTTGACAAATACGTTTAAAACTACAAATAAATTGTCTTTAGTGCATAATATAGATTACGAACTAAAATTTTAAAATGTATAACACAAAAAAAAATATCTAAATTAATACAAACTAACATAAACTAGATAGTAAGTTTTCTGTTTCTTCTTGCTTTTTTTTTTTGTGTTATTTGTATGCGTACGTGCAAAACCATATATTGTCAATTTGTACCAAATCTCGTAAAAAGTCAACAAAGTTGAAGTCCAATCCCGAAAATGGGAATAAGACATGGTTGTTTAAGCGTAAACTTACACGAATTCTCTTATTCGACAAAACTGTTTTTATGTGTTACCAATGCGGAAATTGTCATAATGGAAAATTTCTTGCTTTATTCTGCTATTAATATTTCATGTTATTCTTGTAGTTAATGTTTCATCGAATTTCTTCTTTAGGTTCATGTTCATTTTTATATAAAGGAAATATTTTTCCTGCAGTTACAACTGTTACAATAATGCACCTAAGGTAAGAAAGAATCATCTGAATTTTGAATAAAATCGATTATCCGCGGTTCATACATTAAACAAAAGTGGGTTGTGTACATATGGGTGATTTAGCTTAACCCGACGTATTAAGTAATTTGCTTCTCTTAATAAAACACAAAATTTTAACTAACGGCAATTAATTACGCCAGTTGGCAAGACATATATGACAGTTTTATCAAATGACGTCTTGAGAACAAAATAGTAAGTTTTATTTTTATTTTTGTCAAAGCAAAAAAAAAATTGGGCAATTATTGAATAAAAACAACATTGAAAAAGTGAAGAAAGAAAACTATGAAAATTATGCTACTGCGTATAGGTTTAAGGCATAATTGGCAGCAACAATTTCGGTAATTTTGGATGATATCGTAATATGTAAAAATCGAAATGCCGAACTTAATTTATTTATTCTAGAGATACGTGTTTGTTATGGAATCATGTAGGCAAAACAAGTTCTCAAACTTCAATAGGCCAACGGATTATTTGTCGGAGTGTACGCAGCAGTGCACGACATAGAAATGCTATTCAAACGAAATTTCAACCTATCGAAGCTACTGGAGGTGAACCAGTGCCGTTGGGCAACGTAGCGAAGGCTTTTCTCTTTACGGGAGCGGTAAATTACTTGACAAACCCTCGAAAAATATTCGTTAACATGTGTTTTAGTTTAGTTTTGGCTCATTTTTCGGAGCCAGTATCTTGGAATACGAAAACACCCGAAACATGATGTTGGAAAAAGCGCGTCAAGCGAAATTATCCTGGTTTCCGCGTAAGACGCAGGAAGGAACTTTACAAAAGCTAAAAAATGACCTGAAACGCCATTGGGATCAGTTAACTCCTAGCGAAAAAATATTTGTTCCAATTTGTGCTGTAAACGTCCTAGTCTTTCTTGCGTGGCGTGTACCCGCTTGGCGGGAACTTATGTTAAATTATTTCTGTTCAAATCCAGCCTCACGTAAGTGAAGGATATTATCAAAAATTAAGTTTCTCTTGCTTATTTTAATTAATTTATTTATAGGTGCGGTTTGTTGGCCTATGTTTTTATCCACATTTAGTCATTATTCTGGTTTACATTTGTTTGCAAATATGTATGTACTGCATAGTTTTTGCAATCCTGCAATAATATCTTTGGGAAAGGAACAGTTTTTGGGATTATATTTAAGTGCAGGAGTGGTAGCCAGTTTCGCCAGTATTTTGTATAAGTCTGTAACTGCTCAAGCCGGTCTCTCGCTAGGAGCGGTAAATATAAATAGTCATAAGTTCGACAAAATAAAAATGATAGTCATTATGCGTTTAGTCAGGTGCGATAATGGCGATTTTAGCTTACGTATGTGCTCAATATCCTGATACCCAATTGAGCATATTATTCCTACCTATGTTGACGTTTTCGGCTGGCGCAGCCATTAAAGTAATAATGGGCGTAGACTTCGCCGGATGTATTTTGGGATGGAAATTCTTCGACCATGCTGCCCATTTAGGTGGTGCGCTGTTCGGTCTGTAAGTTAGGAAATTTATTTTCTCTTGTTTTATATAATTGAAACTGAATTTCTTTTAAGCTTTTGGGCTTTCTATGGTATTGATATATGGCAAAAACGTTTGCCTTTTGTAACCAAATACCACGACTGGCGCAAGACTAAACAGTAGCGTTCATTCATATACTTGCGAACTTGCACCCTTGTATTTGTTAAACATATGTAACGAATGCAAACCATGTTAATAATAGATACAATTGTACACCAGCTAAAAAAACAAATGCATATATATTTTTCAGGATTTTTTTACGGCATAAAAATAAATTTTCTATTATTACAGATTGTAAATAACTATCCTATTCTCTTATTTTTCTTTATGTAATTCTGATTAGTTTTTATGCGGTAATTAATTTCATTTGCTCTTTGTTGTAGTTTACTCTTCAGTTCTTCGAGAGCTTCGTATTCCGGCGCGTAGGATATGTGCAAAATACCGCCATAAAATTCTCTAGCGTCTAAGTAGCGTTTACATCGTCTTGCTTCTTCTATTTTTTTATATTTTACACAGTAAACTTCCGTGAACGGTTCTAATTCGTAGGAAAGTGTTTGTACCCATTGCTCGGTAATATTTCTTAAGTTTTCTAGCGAACCAAATTGGCGCAGTTTATTTTTTAACTCCTGCGTCAGGTTAATTTTAGGCACTCCAAATATTAGTAAATATTGGGATTCATTGGCTACGGTGTAAGCCTAAAAAAGCCTTATTGTGAGTTAATAATTTGCTTCGATGTAGAAAATGTTCGCTACCTTTACAGCTTTCAATTGACGACCTTGTCGGTATTTTAATCGTGTCGTGCAATATTGTAAACGCTTATGATGTTCAATGTTAGCATTATTCATATCTTAACTCATGCATAAATATTTTTATTTTCTTTGAAAATTTATAAACATTGAACCATGTTTCTCGATCAGAGTTTTCACGTTGTATTGTAAAATGTTGGGATGAGAAAATTTAACTGTCAATTGAATGGTTACAAAATATTCTTCCTCTTCTTCTGTTACTCAGCAAATCAACAATCGACAATTGGCTGAGATGACAAATATTCCCCCTTCCAAATATAGCGAACTGACAGAATGAGGTGTTTTGTTTTCGGGTTAAAAGTTCCCAAATAGTAAGCACAATCGGCAGCCGCGTTACCATATTGTTTTGGGGAAAAATGTAAACAAAAACATATATTTTAGCACTAAAAATAAAGAAATCATTATAAACATAAATAACAGATTTATTTAAATAAAAAGTAATAATTTTTTTAATCTTCATAATCTGCCTAAACTTTATAACATCATTGAGAGCCCTTTTATGTATGAATTGATGCACAATTTGGAAACTATCAGACACAAACAATTTGTTAAAACAATTTGATAAATATATTTGAACTTTAAAATAAATAGTCTTTACTGCTTGTTAATGCATGGTATAAACCAAAACTGCAAATCTCATAATAAAAAGTATGTAAAAACGTATAAGCGTAAGATAAACATATATCAGGTAAATTTTAAATTGAAAAGAAACAATCATCATTTCTTCTTGTGCTCGTTTTTTCTTTTTGTTTTATTTGTATAACCAAAACCATACGAATTGTCAATTCCTTTTTCTTTTTCTTCTATTCAGCAAATCTACAACCGAAAATTCGCTGAGGCGTGTAAAAAAAAATGTTGTAGAAAGTCGGCAAAGTTGGAGTCCCAGCCCCTAAAATAGAAAAAACGCCTCAGCTCCCTTAATGTAATCAATACATAAAATATTTCAAAATGTGCTCTTTTTTTAATCTCAAATGCATATCAAACGAATTAGTTTAGGGCATGGTTTATTATAGTAGACAAAATTTGAAACAAATTCATACAATTATAACTTTATTTTCCTTAAATTGAAACAATTTTGTGGTTCCCATCTGTAACAGCGTAGATATAAAAAATCTACTGAAAGTTAACTTTCATTATCGTATTTAGCTATTAAATTGAAGGCGAAAATTAAATTTTTCATACGTGATTACGCCTCAGAGCTCTGGTGGATATGAACAGTTTATCATAGTGTTGAGCTTTCCAATTTAGACGAATAATTTGCCCGCCAAAAATATACAATTAAACGGTGTGATGCATGAAGAGGCGCCTATATATTAGTGCTCGTTGTAAGCAGTCAAACGTATAATATAGTTCTTGGTTAGAGATCAATTTAAGAAAGTGCTGAGTGTATTGGGTAATCATTAATAATAAGTAAGCTATCACGATGCCTATTACTGAAAATATTGGAAAAGAAAATTTCTCTGAACATTTGGATAAATCCTTAAATAAGGTAGTTTGAATTTTTGTTGTTTTTAGAATAAAGAATTCACATTTGCGTTTATATTGGCAGAACACAAGGAAAATTTTAAATGAAAAATTTAGTAATGGTCAAGTAGAGACCACCACGGCAGCATCAAAAGTGTACGAGGAACAGGCAAATAATGTTGACAACAAGGATGCAACTGTGACAACGGCGTCCGATAACTCTGTCGCGAAATTTGACCCGTCCATAGAGCCATTGCTTAAAGAAAATCCCAAACGTTTTGTCATTTTTCCAATTCAATATCCTGAGATATGGAAGATGTATAAAAAGGTGAGTGAAGTCATACATCGTTCTTCCTAAATAACACATGCCTACTCAGAAATATTCCCTTTTTTTCTTTTCTTTTTAATAAACATGTACACATGTATTTATATAAATGATTAACAAAGCAAATCTACGTGCTCAGGCATGTTTTTTTCACTATCTAACAACCGCGCAGTCGACTGAGCATTCGACTGCGCGGTCTATTCTCCCTCCACTTTTCTGCTTAATAACAAAATACACCATTCCATATGATTGTAGTTGGCTCTTCTTAAAAATTTGCTGATTCGCACGTTCATCGTACATGAGAACATTTTGACACTGAAAATTCAAAGTTTTTGTTTACTTCCAGCGCTGATAGCATTCATAATGAACAATTCAAATACAATTTAATCGGTAACAAATTGGAAATATTTTTTTCATATTTTTGACAAATGTAACCAACTTGTTATTTTTCTTTCATTTGCTTCGCTCCACGTGTCATTGCCATGTTCGAAAACTTTGTAGCATTTCCCATAAGCGAGGTGAAATCAGAAGTAAAGAAAGTAAATATTGCATGCCCGCATATTTCTGATGCGTGTATATGTAGTTTTTATTGACATGAGAAGAGGAAACACGTACAAAGCACTATGTATACAATAGAAATGAGAATATATGAATTGTAATGTTATCGTAAGATGACTGAAGAAGGAGAAGTTGATGAGCCCATAATGATTTTACACGATATATGATAAAAATTTTTATCAAAATGTGTCTTGCTCGCGGTATTCTGTTGTTGTTAAAAATATTATTCAATTTAAAAGCAACAACAACAAAAAAACATGAAATCTTTTATTATACTGGTCGAAATCATAACGGCTTAAAAAAAATGCGTTACTTCTTAATAATCGGTGGAAAATAATATTTTGGTGCCTTTTTGAAGCGTTTCTTACACAAAGGAAACATTTATAAGCAAAAAGGTCCACCTTTTTGAACCCCCTCCTACACAAGAGAAGTCTTTATAGACAACAAGGTTTAACTAACTGTTAGTATTTTATGGTAAAAAACTGTACATATTCATCGTACAAATTATTTTACGGACCCAATCCACGTAAGAATTTTCATGAAAACTTAATCTTTGGAAAGTAAAAAGATAGCTTGGCAGTTACAATTACATGAAGCAGCTTGCTTGCAGCAGCCTTGCAGCTTATTTAATAGTCGACTGAATAGCTTTAGTTTCATTTATTGCTTTTTAATAATCTTTAGGCGGAAGCCTCTTTTTGGACTGCTGAAGAGGTTGACCTCTCTAAAGACATGGACGATTGGAATCGGTTAAGTGACGGCGAACGGCATTTTATTTCACATGTTTTGGCTTTTTTTGCGGCATCCGATGGTATTGTTAATGAGAATTTAGTGGAACGATTTTCCCAAGAGGTTCAAATAACTGAAGCTCGTTGCTTTTACGGTTTTCAAATTGCCATGGAAAATGTGCATTCGGAAATGTATAGTCTACTTATCGAAACATATATCATGGATGAGAAAGAACGTGAATATCTCTTTAATGCCATTGAGACAATGCCATTGGTTAAGAAGAAGGCCGAATGGGCTCTAGCATGGATATCATCGCATTCGGCTAATTTTGGCGAGCGTATCATAGCTTTCGCTGCTGTCGAAGGTATTTTCTTTAGTGGCAGCTTCGCTTCGATATTTTGGCTAAAGAAACGTGGAATAATGCCAGGTTTAACATTCTCTAATGAAATGATATCACGTGATGAAGGCTTGCACTGTGAATTTGCGGTACTAATGTTTAAACATTTAATACAAAAACCGAGTAAAGAACGGATTTTGGAAATAATAACTGATGCCGTAAAAATTGAAAAAGAGTTTTTGACAGAAGCCTTACCAGTCGACTTAATTGGCATGAACAGTGAAAGTATGTGTAAATATATAGAATATGTTGCCGATCGTTTGCTATTAGAATTGGACGTGGGAAAGGTAACTTTATTTCACTTTATTGTATTTATTTTTTGATAATTTTTTTTTTTTTATATTTAGTATTATTTAGCTGAAAATCCATTTGAATTCATGAATAAAATAAGTATTGATGGTAAAACGAATTTCTTTGAGAAAAGGGTTGGGGAATATCAGAAAATTGGCGTATCCAGCGATGATGATCAGAATAAATTTACCCTAAGTCTCGAATTTTAAGCAAAACTATATATATTAAAATATAAATTAAAATATAAATAGCTTTATATATTATTGTATATGTGTCTTTTTTTATATATTTTAATGCTATTTGTTATAAGGTACCAATTGATTCCTTTTATGTTCTACTACAAATTATTCCATATCTTCTCAAATCTCTTTTGATTGTAGTTGTCTTAATTGTTCGCGTTTTGTTGTTTATTTAGCTGATATTTTATTTTTTCCCTTTTCCGATTTTAAGTATTTGCTTTTTTATACACATATATATATATGTTTACATAAATAAATGAATAAAGAATCTTTTAACGTACATTATCTAAACTGATCAATTATTTTATTGTTTTATCAAAAATTTCGCTTAATCGATTTCGCGAAAGGTATTGTTATTATAATTGTGATTATTAATGATAATTTTTTGGACTAAGTTATGTTTTAGTAAACTGGTGCCTCTCAAGAGAAGCTCTATGTTCAACTTTTGCTATGGATGGAAAACAAGTAAGCGAGCGAAGAAAAGTTCTATCACGATCACACACTTGTGGTACAGGTATGTAATACGCAGAAGGGCCTAAGACACACTTACCTTTTATTATAGCGATAGACCCTGAATCATAATCTGATTTGATTTAAGCTTGCCTGTCCGTCCATGCAAACTTGTGTAATATAGGCCCACCTTTTATTGAACCGATCGATTCAGATTCGTAATCTGAACGGATCTAAGCCTATCTGTGCAAGCTATAGGTGATAATTTTTGAGATATTTCTATGATATTTGATCCAATAACGTGTTTTGACTCAAGGACGAAACGGTCCACTACCCATACGACACTCTATTCTGAAAAATCGTTGCCCGACTATAATGTTCTTATTTGTTTTTTATTAAAAATAATAATTAAAAACAAGTAAGAAAGTTCGACGAAATATTCCGAATCTCGCATATCCACCACTCACCCCTATGCTTCTTACATTCCACACTCCCAGTTCTTTTATTTGATACCCATATCGCTGGTATTATTAAGGAAAAATTAATTGCGGTGTCTATGATATTCATTTTAAAATTAAGCCATTTTTAGACAGATAATATATCTTCATTTGAGGAGTGTACTAAATAGTTTTAAACGTTTTCTCTTGATTGCTTTATGATAAATAAGAATTAGACAAAAAAGTGAAAAAAAATAAATTTAATTGTTCGTAACTTTGTGTGGACGCGGCCGATTTTTCCCATTTTCCCAAAGAGTAAAGAGTGTTTCGTAAAGTAAATGTGGAAAGTTTCCGCCTTCTAAATTTAATAATTTCTGAATAACGAACAAAAACCCAAAGAAATTGTTAGTAAAAACTGAGTTGCGTTCAGTTTACGCTCCACTGCTGGCTCCTGCTCTACTTAATGTGCCCCATTTTCAATAACCACCTGCGTGCAAGGACTTCCAATGTCGCTACCAAATTTGAAATCGATATCTTTATTTTTACGACCAGGGGAGACACACCACATAAACATGCAGACGGACAGACATGGCTTAAATCAATTCAGAATTTTACGCTTATCAGTCCAAAAGTATGAGAAACAGAGACTGCTTTACTATGGAAGAAAGGATCCCAGTAAAGCAAACTTCTACGCAAACGATTTTCGCGAAAAGAAAACTGAGAAAAGATACATAGAAGCGAAAATGTAAAATATATTATTTTCATCTCATGAATATTCCAGATTTATGAGGGAATAACTAAAATTCAATTTACCGCCTATCGCTCTTCTGCGCAATTGCCGTTGGAGGAGTACAAAGTTTATCTGAGAAAATTGATCGGTAGAGTGCAGGATCATAAAGAGTATGATAATTAGATTTTAACGAGACGTGCAAGGAAAAGAATTCAATGGATATATACTTGAAAGATAAGATAAATGTGACAAGAGGAATTGGATTGAATATTAAAGCCGACGTATGTGAACGGAATCCAATATGAAAGCCAACGTGAAATTTTGAGTCTGTGTCGTTGGCTGACGAAGTCAATTTAATACCATTGTTGAAATGATTTGAATTAACAAAATAAAAGAAAGTTATTAGAAAAATTGCTGCTCTTTGGAAAATGCTCGTTATGCTGATTTACCCTACTTTATGAAGGCTTGTGAAGATATTAAATTTGTAGATAAAGCAATGAAAAACTTTCGGGAAAGAATGAAAAGAATATATAGAAGTATACCATGTAAGATACAGTCTAGCTAACAGGGGAGCCCGATGGCCAACGGTATGTGCTGAACAGTTCTGTGGTCTACCGAGAAGCCACATTAACAAGCTGGCATCGCAATGGGCACAGAATACGGCGGATTGCCGATGTAAGCAATATGCGGGACTTTTACACGGACAATAATTCCCTCAAGTATCATCTGAAAAACAGGGGTATGCTTAATACCGATTTATGCAGATTCTGCCACGGAACGGGTGAAGCGTCCCATCATATTCTATGTGAATGTGAGGCCATCTACAGAATCAGACACCAAGTGTTTGGCGAACACCTTACTACACCGAACACTGTACTGTGCTCCGATCCAAAGGTGGTGGGATTCATAAAATTCCCAAAAGTGGGTGGCTAGGGGAGTGGGCGTGTACATTAGATCTTCGAAGTCGCGATACGTCTTGCCCATGTAATTAATAATAATACGATTTAAGATTGAGCCAAACGTCGCTGTGCATTCTACCTGCGAAACTTAAGTAAGTCAGGCCACGTCCAGATCATTACAAA
>CCAG010009455.1:0-38365 GCA_001077435.1 Glossina morsitans morsitans
GTGAAATTTTTCACCGTTTTCATTTGTTTGTAAAAAACCCCTTTGCTCCTTTATTAAAATCTTAGCTAATCCACAAAATACATATTATTTCTATTGCTTGTATAGATGTCTACGGCTAATAATTCTATATTTAAAGTTTATATGCCTACTATTGAACTATATATACACGCATTGCGTTATCACTGCTTGGTTTAAACATACGTTTTGTTAATCCTACAATTAAATATTTCTGCTTATAAGCATGTGTTTGGTTTTTTATATACTGTGAGGACCCAAAGTGTCCCTCGTTTTGGCCTCACGATTTCTCCGTCTCTGGTGGCGGGAGAGAGACTGCTAGCCTTAGATAGAGAATAAGATAGAGAATAAGATAGAATAGGAATAGATTAAGAAAAGGGATAGCATAGGAATACATTAAGACTAGGAATAGAATAGGAATAGATTAAGAATAGGGTAGGGTAGAATAAGTGCGTTAGCAAGTTAAAAAAGTCGAGTGTAGGCTCTCGGAGGAGTAGGCCGCGAGCGGCGACAACTCGAATGATTTTTTGAATTAACATAAAATGTGTAGAAGAAAGAATAAAATAACGTCCCACAAATACAAATTTCTTGTGATTTTCCTGGGCCGCTGAGCTACACCAGCCCTAGAGAAACGGGCCGTAAATGCCCTCATAATAAAGAAACTTCTGCAATGTACGTTGAATACACGTGCGTACACACCTTCTTGTTATAAGCGCAGCTTCGCCATTCTTGTCACTAGGCAGACCACCTTAATCTCTTGTTTCCAAGCAGAAACCTATTATTATCTGTGTTAGGCACACATGCGTACATAATGTAACAAATGTCAAGAGTTGTCATTTTATTTTTATTTTGACTGACTAAAGCAGTCCACACAATCATTGCGTTATACGTTGTGTGTGACTAATGAACTGTCAAAATAAAGTTGACCGTGTATATTTGATGTACTTGAACATGTAGCTTGCGTTGTGCGGTAACGCAAGTTTTTGGAAAACTTTTAAAATTTGTGCAGTCGTTGTTTTTGACAAGTAGACACAACACACACTGACGTGTCTAAGAAAAAAAAATCAAAATCATATGGTTTCATATGATGTATAAGACAACCAGAAGGCAGAAAAAATGAAATAAAAAGAAAAGTTAAAGTAGACTAATTAAACGAATGAACTAATGGGAAAATTTTATTTTGTTGCTGTATTACAAATGAATGCTATATTTCGTTGTTGTATCATAAACGGATGATATAGTTTATTTTTTCTTTATTGTAAAATAAAACTCATTTTTTCATCACATTTAAATTTCAGTAAGTTTTTATTTAAATAAACTTCGTTATCATTAAATTAGGTTTTGGTTTCAATAATTTTTCAAACTATCCCAAAAAGAAAGACACTTCCACTGGCGTTATTTCCCGACAATATTGTTGCTTTGCCAAGCGACCCTTCATGCATGTTCATAAAACGGCGTAAGACAAGCGTGACCTTTACCGTTGCTGCAACGTTCTCGGGATGCCAATTAGACATATTCGATTGTTCTACTTCGTGAGGATAACATTTCATTGAAAATTTCCTTGCATTGCTAATAGAACCCCAGGGTTAAGGCTCATAATGTTGCCCCGTAGAGGAATTGTCTCTTCGCTCACAATATAGTACGGAAACTCGATATTACTACCTGCGATGACCTTGCATGGTGCATAATACGATCGTAATTTTGGAACCATACACCTCAATCCCGATTGCAGAAAGATCTTAGTGTGCATTGTACACTGCTAGCAGAGCTGTTGAGTACGTTCCTGAAAGAGTTATAATACAGAAAAACCTAAGATATAAAAACAGAATTACAGGGGTGCACAATATCAATTAGCTGCTTAGGCATTACACATTCCAATATTTTCGAAATTATCCGAAATGCGTTTCCACTCCGATTTGTTTGGCAAAGAAAAAGAAAACGGAGCAAGTTAAATGTTGTTTGCAGACATAGGTGGTCTATACGAAGATTTCGTTAAAACCTTTTCCGTCATGTTTAGAAGTAGTTCAAATATTTCAGGATTGTTGTGATCGTTCGCTTGAAATTGCTCGACGTCAATATAATACATATGGTTGAAGGCGGTCACAAATAAGCCATCGACATCTCGATTTTTATATAAGGTTCTTACCCAGAATTTGCTTTTTGTATACGGCGACGACAGCAACGCTTCCACTTCATTCATATTATCATAATTCAAACAAATAAATCAGATAATTAATCTTTGTATCCATTTCCATTTGTCGCTCAAATGTTTCCTCATTAACCTATTAAAAATTGCGAATTAATTATAAGTATTATATTATTAACTGTAGTGTGAGCTTACATGAAATAATTGAAAACGTCTTTTGCGTGCAAAAAATATCTTTTTCCCTTTTTTCTTTTTTGGTCAAGAAAATAATATTTCAAAGAAATGTTCTACTCTGTTAACATCTTAATAAGCGTTTACGTAGACTATATCATTTTTCTTTAGAAGCGCACACAATCTGTGTGTTCAACTGATTTTGCGTTATGCTTTGTGCGTAGCACTTAACCCAATTACAAATAAAATAACAAAAATGATACTAGCTGTTGAGGATTTAACTTTTGTTTCTAGTTTTTGTTGGAGAGTTGCGTACGTGCAAATAACTCCATATGACCTCCTGAAAATGTAGGAATTTTTCCAATTTCCACTTGTATGTTTAATTCAGCCATTGTTTTTTTTTTCTCGCTTGTTTGGTGTTGTTTGGCTTCTTGTGTCGCATATTTTAAATTTTTCTAATAATTCGCTTTGAACTATTGCCTTTATGTTTTTTAATCTATCTGCCCTTTTTCCGAAGCCTTTTATTTTCTTTAGTTTCGCTTCTGCTGGTTCGTTTTTATATTTCTATTGCTTCGTTTCTTTGCATATGTTCATCTATCTACGCATATCTAAATCTATAAATTACAGTCGTTTTTTGTTTATAATGTAAAATGTTCCCTTTTTGGTTTTGTTAGTAGACTTCTCTCAAAAGTTAGCTGTTCTCTAGAAGGTTTTATAATAATAAATTCGTTTAATTATTTAATATTAATTAAAATAAATTTGTTTAATTGTCTCAACAAAACTGAATGTTTGCAATGCAATTAAGCACTTACGCTGTCCAGCTATTTAATTCCAGTACAAGCCTGTGTGAATTAGAGCTTCACGCTCTAAGACAAATTGGTGGGGAAAATAAAGGGAAACTAAAGTAACACGTCTACAAATTCTGTTGGGTGCATATTAATAATTACAGTATTTTTGTCATCTTGGTTGGTGATGAACTATATAAGAGCTAGTTTCGTTGGCTGGATTTGGATTAAACTATGTGCAAGCGCTAGATTTGGTATCTGGATGTGGATTAGTTCCATTATAGGCCTGCGCGAAATAGCATACTGCCGAAAAAAATTGGTTCTCGCTTTCTTGCTTCGTCATCAGCGGTTGCGGAAAATAAAATAAAACGCTAACAATTGCTGTTTATTTTATTAACATTACTAATAATAACAATAAAATAATAAAAATAATAAGAGATATTAATATTGTTAATATTCGATGAAGAATTGTCAGGTCAAAACCGGGTAAAGTGCGGGTCAGCTGTTAATGCGCTGGGTGTTCGATGGCTTTGAGCATCCCTTCTGCGGTGCTTTAAAATGTAGGGCGGCAAAGGCGATAGTAAACCCTACAAAAGGGCTACGCTGGTCGTGCCCTGATTGTAGACGTAGAGCCAATAAATTTTATAGGACGTTACTATTAATCAAAATGGGATTCTCTGAGGTGAAGGAGGAACTAGGAACCTTGATGGATAATTCTTAATATATAAAGCCGTGTTTGGTGCGATTAAAACTTTCCATTGCGCTTGCTCGTCGTTGGTGACAAAAAAGGTTACGCGGAACGTGACGTGTAGGACGCCGTCCTAGGATCCAATTTTCAGCAAGTCGACGGATATTGGATGGCAGCTGATTTAGTTGATTTAGCGTCACCAAATCCAACACCGTCCGGCAGCGCCGTTCCTAGTAGATTAACTTTCCTAGAGAAACGACACACTATTTCTGTTAAGTCTAAGGCTATTTCTTCAAAGTCGGATGTCGCCGAGACGTCTAAAAATGCGTGTGGGTGAAAAGTCTTGTGAAGTATCGCCCAAGGTTAGTAATGCCACGGCTGCTAACAGTGTAATGTTGACTAACATGGAACGAAAGGTGTCTCATTTAGCTCTGACTGCATTTTGACAAGGAGCAACTCCAACGGGTACATCGCGGTTATGACCCTATCGAGTTTTGCAATGAATCTTGCACCTTTGACCTTCTCGTACTACAGCTTCGGTCGAGATCAATGGTGGCACCTGAGTAGTTGGGGATTATTCTAAGCAACACTTTATGATCAATAGGTATTCTTCTAAAACAATTAATTTCTCGAAGAAAGCGACCGTTGGCCGCTTTGTTTGCACCCCCTGCTGCTTTATCGCCATAGCATCAAACCAACTTCTTCGTCGCCTGCTCGCTCCAAAAACTAATCAAACTTTGCCGAAATTTTAGCGGTCTTAAGATCAAGTTACATGACTGCGCCACAATAAAATTCTATGTAGCATACTTAACGGGCTCTTAATAAATTTGACTAGCTTGCCTAAATTGGGAGGTTCACCAACGAAAATTTGGCCTATAGAATTTTTATAATTTTACGTTTTTGTAAGTGGATGTGTAGTGTCAGTGTAAACTTACTTCGCCAGCTAGTATCGTTCAAAACAAAATTAGTTAGAAAGCATTTTAATATTTAAAATGAACAATATGAATAATAAATTAATAGTAATTAAGTATTCAATAAAATAATGAATTAATGTTTAAGTTAAATAATATGAATTATAAATTAGTACTAATTGATTTATTGACAACATATCTAAATTAGTTAACAAGAAAATTTATCTCACCCATTTAAAAACTCGCCGAATCTACATTCGTGAATTTAATTATACAAGAATTTTTATAATTTGTTTTTTTTTTTTTTACAAATACGAATATTATGTAGAGCTGTTATTGTTATTGATGATGATGATAAAGGTGATAATATTGTTGTTGATGTTCAATTTGGTTTTACTTTATAGTTGCTTTGTGCAGATTGTTGTTATCGTAGAAAATGAAATGATGAAACCAGCTAATGACTCAATGACTGATGTCTTCAGCAGTTAACACTCATATTGTTTCTACTTGCATAATAATCATTCGAGGCAAACGTGTCAAGCCCTTAAAAGTTAGAAATGAATGTTTTTAAGTAATTTCGTGATAAAAGTAATCTTGATTTGCTTAGTTGCTCATAAAACCGAATACCAGAGTTGCGTTTATAGTTTTGTTGTTGTCGCTTTTGTAGTTATTTTCGAGGCCGAAATATATGTTGAATTTGTTTTTGTTGCTGTACTCGCACAAAGCAGTAGGCACTTTCTATGTTAATGTTGTAGTTTGTCAGTATAGCGCAAGCTCTAGAGCTCCTAATGCGCGCAATTACCTCCACAACTAATAGCCAACGAAAATACAGCACCCGAATATATGTTTCCAGTCACTTTGCGGAAAATCTAAAGCGCACCGGTCCAAAAAAGTACAAATAAATTGAAGCATTAATTATTTCACAAAAAAGTCACCAGCCAAACGTTAGAGAAAACTTTTTAAAGAGAGAAAAAAAAAGCTGCCAATCACCAGGGGTTCCCAGATCCCCTTCTACATTTGCCCCCAACCGTAATTGACGTTTGAAAGTTACGATGATGCCAGATGACTTTCTACATAACATGCGAGCTTGTTAAGCCCAAGTCATTCTTGAGTTAATAATTTTTTTAATTTAAAATTGTACGTCCTATATACTAATTTACCTACGTGCTAAAATTGTATTTACAGTACTTATTCTAAACAATTACAAGTCCATTATAATGACCTAATTCTAATTAAAAGTAAAGATTACGTGTCGCAGAAATTCAATGTCGACTGACGACATATTATATTAGTTTAGGACATATTAGGTTATAAGTGTTTTGGGTTGCATTGAATTATTATCATAATTGTTTTGGGTTACAAAGTGTTTGTAAGATGTTGTACGGCAATCACGTCGGGATAACCAAATGTTGTCTTGAACGCCAACCGGCGTGAGTTATCACGTTGAGGTTGCCAAGTTCGATGTTTTGTTGTTATTAATTCATTAGCGTGTCCAACATGGACACTCAATAATAGTCAAAAAGGGGGGGGGGGGGGGGGGCTCGTTTGCACTGTCTACTTGGTTTACAAAGTGGGGCGTGCCTAAATGGTTGACATAAGCCGACCAGACGATGCGTCTTGGTCGTGCCAACTTGTTTACGGTGGTTCTTCCACCACTTGTAACTGGAAGAGCCTCTGGTAACAAAAAAGTCGTCAATGATTTGGAATGAGCAAAGACAAATTTTATTGATAAATAGTGACTATATAAATTATAATTCTTATAAACTAACTTAGAATTATAGCGTATTAATTACTGCATGAAAATGATGCACTTGCTTTTTTGCGTTTCTTGACTCTAAAGAATATGAGCAAGTTGAAGTGTGTCACAAAAATGCAATATAGGCACATTAATGTAACCAACGACGACACACTTCAAGATTATGCAATTTTATAATGTCGTTGTCTGTGGTCAGTTATGCCAAACAGATCAACACATAAACATGTATGCGCAAATCCAAGTGCATGCATAAATAACGTTAATAGATGTCGAATATGAACAAAATGAATTGAATGAATATATTTGTTTATATTGAATATGAATGTATGTATTTAGACTAAACATTCTCCCACGCGTTGACCAACCGGTCAATTAACTTGGTTATCCATGCCTTGTTAGACTTCGACTATGAAGTTTGGACTGTGAGAAGTACGGGGAGCTGCAATTGGTGCTGCCTTGTGTTGTGGGTTGTCATGGGTTGGTGCAGCGGTAATGTGTGCAATTACCGCCTTCTTGAGAAAGATCATACTGCAGGCTAATATGATAATCGCGGCTGCGCTGATGGCCAATGCTGAGTATGCTATCTTAGAATTGTGATTCGAGCTATCAGGATGCTGAATCGTGGTTGCTTGTATAACTTCCAGCTTGTGTTGAATTGTTGCTAACTCCGTTAACTGAGTAGCATAGTGGTTGGACAGCACTGAATAGTTGAAGGTTGCGGTGGAGCTGTCATTGACGAAGTCTTGTTGTGGTAGTTCTGGCAATTCTCCAAGACTTGTGTATGCTGATGTCAATGCTGTTGTTACCGATTTTTGGCCTGAGATGTGGACAGAGTCGTGTTGGAGGATGCATTCTGGTTCAATAGTTAATAAACCAGAACCCTTTAAATTGAGTGGGATTATGTCTCTGTCACATACGGCCGTTGCTTGTGTGAGTGAAGACGATGCATAGATCCATTGGTTGTTGTGTGCTAAAGTCATCCACGTTACATTTGTTGCGAGCCTTTTCAGTGGGCAATTTGGCAAGGTCAGATTGTTGAACAAGTTGATCTCACATTTACATTTTTCTGTGTATGAAAGAATTTTGTGTTAAGATGTTGCATGAATTGAGTTGAGAGGGTGAAAGCAAAAAATAGCGTTCTCTATTGATGTTTATAGCCAGCAGAGAGCTACAAGTTTGTATGACTACCATGGTGTTGTTTATGTAGTTGGGAACAGGCGTTAATTTATAAATTTTGAATTTATCACGATTGACTAATGGCAAGTGATTACGGGTGAGTCCGCCCTTGATCTTCATTAACTTGTAGAATTCCAATAGGTCGTCCTCTGGTGCGGGTGGTCGGATGAAACGAAGTACATAGGAGATGATTCGCTGTAACTTGCTGAACGAACCCTTGTGATCGATGTTGTAAACGAGTTCATAATTGCGTGTGGCTGTCAGCACCATAATGGGGTCCTTCTTTCGTTCAAGATCAGTAGGAGCTTGAAATTGTGGCAGGAATGGTGTTGGCCAACATTCTTGACTGCCGTGTAGAAATAATGGCCCAAGAAACCACAATTTGGCTTTCTGCTAGGGCCCTTGCTGATAATCCCCTTGAGAGAATGTCTGCAGGATTATCTTTAGAACTCACGTGTCGCCACTGCTGTGGCAGGGTTAACGATTGAATCTGAGAGATTCTGTTGCCAACGAATGTCTGGAAGGATGATGATTGTGAATTTATCCAAGACAGCACGATCTCGGAATCAGTCCAAAGATAGATTGGTAGATCACTTATTTGCATATCCTTGCGTAATCGATATGCGAGTTGTGCAGCCAGGAGTGCTGCACACAATTCTAATCTCGGAAGCGTCTGCTTCTTGAGAGGTGCTACTCGAGATTTTGCGCATAGTAAGCGTGCCATTATTGTGTCATCCTTGAAACTGGCTCGTATGTATGCAGCAGCTCCAAATGCCTTTTCGGAAGCATCAGCAAATATGTGCAACTGGATTGTTTTTGGGAGATTGCCCTTGAACATGTGTCGGGATATTTGTAGGTTGTTTAGGGTGACCAAACTTTCACGGAAATTGGTCCATGTTGTGTTTAATTCTTGTGGTAGTTGTTCATCCCATGTCAGTTTTAATTGCCATAGGTGTTGGATGAATATTTTTACCTTTACCACGAGAGGCGCCAAAAGTCCAAGTGGATCAAACAATTTTGCCAAATCAGAGCTAACAGAACGTTTTGTGGCGTAGTTGATTGGTTCCACCTTTGCCTTAATGCAAAGGTGGTCAATCTTCGGTAGTCAGATAAGGCCAAGCGTTTTAATCGATTCCTTTTCCTCATTGCTGAAATCAAGGTTGACTTCCCGATGATCTTGTGGGATGTTTTGCAAGCGCTGGTTAGCGCTCCATTTGCGACAATTGAATCCATGTTTTGATAAAATGTGGATTAACTGCCGTTGTGATTCCCTTTCTGTTGTTAGACTGTTTGATCCTGCGAATCCGTCATCAACGTAAAAATTGTCCTTCAATGTCTGGGCACCTAAGGGGTGACTGATGTCATTCTCGGTGACGATTTTCTGAAGGCATCTCGTGGCTAAAAATGGGGCGGCTCGTGTACCATAGGTAACTGTGTTTAATTGATAGTATTTGATGGGTAATGAAGGATTTGTTCTCCAAAGAATGATTTGATATCTCCTATCATCTGGATGTACCATTATTTGCCGGTACATTTTTTCTATGTCCGTAGTGAAGATGAATTTTGGCAATCTGAATCGAACCAAGATAGAAAAAAGGTCGCTTTGAACTGTTGGACCAGTGTACAACAGACCGTTGAGTGAATAGCCAGTTGAAGTCTTAGCAGACGCATCAAAAACCGTGCGTAGCCTTGTGGTTGTGCTATCGGGGTTTAGCACACAATGGTGTGGAATGAAGTAGTTGGGAGTTAACACGGACTCAATGTTTATCTCCGTCATGTGTCCCATTTGTTCGTATTCCTCTATGAACTTAATGTATTGTGTTCTAGTGGAGGAATCTCTCAATAACCGCCGCTCAAGAGCGATAAATCTCCTGTGGGCCATTTCTCTTGATTCTCCCAGTGCGGATGAGTCTTCACGAGAAGGTAATTTTACCATGCTTGTTGTTGTTAGTTTGCCTATTTTGACTGAAATGTGCCTCGCAATGTTGTTCGTCTTGTGATAGGCTCTTGACGCATAGCCCATCATCATCCATTCGCCACAAGCGTTCGATGATATCATTTAGTGCCGTGTGATTGGCTGCTTCTGTATCGGCTGTTGAGATAGCGCATGTTGCTATGTGTGTTGAATTTAGGTTTGTGGATACCTTGCCGCTGACAATCCAGCCAAGAGATGTGTTTAAAAACGTTGGGAGCCCGTTGCTTAGCTCTATTTTGCCGTTCTGCATTAACTCGAAGTAGTACTCTGCTCCCAATAGAATGTCTACCCTTCCTGGTTGGTTAAAATGTGGATCAGCCAAATTTATGTTTGGAATCTTCCATCCTGACACGTCTAATGAATGGTTGGGTTGTGGAAGAATGATTGATGGAAGAATGAAGGCTTCTAGATCTGTAGTGAAGCTGGAATCTCTAGATGACAATTTCGCGTTTGCTCGCCTTGTTGCCCTTTTCTGACCATTGCCAAAGGCCGTCAATGTGTAGTGATGTTTCACTTGTTGAAGCGCCTAATTTTCTGATTAGGCGTTCAGAAACGAGGTTTATTTGTGAGCCGGAGTCCAAAATTGCACGAAATTCTGCTGAATTTCCGTTGGCTGCAATTATTCTTACTCTTGCCGTTGCGAGTAAGACATAATTCTTGTGTGGAATTGAGTTGTCTGCTGCTGCTGACGTCACGACTGCCTTTGATACATTTGATTCAACTTTAGGTGGTTGAGTGGTGGAGATTTTGGACTTGGCTGAATTTGAGTCTCATCTGGCATTGGCCCTGATGATTGTCTGGATGCTGATCCAGAGTAATGCTTGGGAATTTGATTCAGGTGCAGCAATGTGTTGTGTTTTTTGTTGCATTTTCTGCAGGAGCCAGAAGGGCACTTATTATATGAATGATTGGACTTTAAGCAGTTGAAACACAGCCTTTGTGATTGAACGTACTTCAATCTGTCTGTTTCGGAAAGCTGCAGAAATTTGAGACATTGGTGTAGTGGATGTAGTCCTGTGCTACAACAATTGCATTTTCTAGCTTCTGTGTTTGCTCGTATAGCTGATGAGACCGTTTTGTTTGAATGTGACGGTCTTCCCTTTAGGTTTATCGTTTCCATTGTTTGGAATTGAAGTTCCAAGAATGAAAGTAAATCATCAATGCTTGGCAAATCCTTTGGTTGGCGTAAGGATTGCTCAAACCTGATGTGAAGATTCCGATCAAGTTTTTTGATCAAAATGTGCACTAATATCGGGTCCCATTCGTTGGTTTTGATTTCAATGTTATTTAGTGCTAGCAAGCATTCCCGTGTTGTGTCATGAAGGCCTTTGATGGATGTTGCATTTGAAGTGGTGGCTGGGTGATTGATGATTCTTTCCACCAAAGTTGAGACCAGAAGACGCTTATTGTTGTAGCGTTCCTGTAATGTTGTCCAAGCGGAGATGTAATTATCTTCCGTTGTTGTGAGATGGCTAATCAAGCGCTCGGCTTCTCCTGTGAGATTGGACTTCAGGTACCACATCTTTTGTACATTAGGTATTGGCTGCCGGTGAATCATGTGAAGAAAGAGGTCGTAGAACTGTCTCCATTTGCTGTAATCTCCATCGAATTTGGGAATGGTTATTTTTGGAAGCGGCAAAGAATTTGAATTGGATGTATTGCAACTTGCTGGGCCGGCCCTTGTATCTTGAATGGGCGTTATGTGAAGGTTGGTTAACGCTTCAATGACCATTAATTGAAGTTGTTCGTGGTTGTCCTGATCTAGACCATTGATCAGGGGGTCTGAGACCTGTTCCCAGATTTGATCATATAAATCCTCGACTTGACCCCATAGCTTGTTTATGGTGTCAGTACGGATTGTGTAAGCTTGTTGTGGTCCTTAATTAATTCTTGCACTGATGTCATTTTGAATTAATTATGATTACTGTTTTGCGATGTGTGTGTTTCTTCTCAGATGTGTTCAAATCACGTCGGGGGGGTCACCAAAAATGTGCGATGTTGTACGGCAATCACGTCGGGATAACCAAATGTTGTCTTGAACGCCAACCTGCGTGAGTTATCACGTTGAGGTTGCCAAGTTCAATAATAGTCAAAAAGGGGGAGGGTGTGCTCGTTTGCACTGTCTACCTGGTTTACAAAGTGGGGCGTGCCTAAATGGTTGACATAAGCCGACCAGACGATGCGTCTTGGTCGTGCCAACTTGTTTACGGTGGTTCTTCCACCACTTGTAACTGGAAGAGCGTCTGGTAACAAAAAAGTGGTCAATGATTTGGAATGAGCAAAGACAAATTTTATTGATAAATAGTGACTATATAAATTATAATTCTTATAAACTAACTTAGAATTATAGCATATTAATTACTGCATGAAAATGATGCACTTGCATTTTTGCGTTTCTTGACTCTAAAGAATATGAGCAAGTTGAAGTGTGTCACAAAAATGCAATATAGGCACATTAATGTAACCAACGACGACACACTTCAAGATTATGCAATTTTATAATGTCGTTGTCTGTGGTCAGTTATGCCAAACAGATCAACACATAAACATGTATGCGCAAATGCAAGTGCATGCATAAATAACGTTAATAGATGTCGAATATGAATGAAATGAAAAGTATATATTTGAAATGAATATATTTATTTATATTGAATATGAATGTATATATTTAGACTAAACAAAATGAATTGAATGAATATATTTGTTTATATTGAATATGAATGTATGTATTTAGACTAAACAGTGTTCGTTCGATGTAGTTCGATGTAATATCGATTATATTTTTCTATTTGAAATAAATTTAAAGCAAGTAAGAACATAATAGACGACCAAGGCCGACAATTAGGTACCCTACATCTAACCTAGCCCCGTTATTCACTCGTTTTAGTAATAATACACAAAAAATTACACATTCACAATACAGAATATTGGAGCATACCCTCAACATTACCCTGGCGTGATCCAAATTTAGCAAGGTTAGTTTGCTTCCCCAAAATATTAATATTTTTCAGTTTCCACCATAAAAAACTAGACATTCCACTTTTTCTCTTCATATAACGGCTCTTTTCATGATAACCTCTTTAGATGAAAGAGTCTAAAAAGTAGATCTACGCGATCCAAATTTTTTACCGTTAATTATACCTTACATCGCTTGTGGTACAGGGTACGTTAAGCTAGTGCGGGAGTATGCAACACCCAGAAGAGCTTAAAATAGGCCGCCCTTTTTCCAGATTATTCACAATCTTTTTCCAAATCTATGTACGCCTGTCTGTCCGTCTGATGCCTGTCCATGTATTTTTGTGTTCAAGATGCAGGTTGCAATTTTTGAGATATTTTGATCAAATTTGGTATAGAAACGTTACTTCGTCTAAGTTCGAACGCTCACACTTCTTCGATTAATTCTCTAGGTCTAAATTTCAATATTTAATGGTGAAAATTGGTTCATAATAGTAAGTTAACAAGAAAAACAACCTTACTGAGTTTGGATAATGTAGGTCTATTTTTGGCCCGCTTGTAAAGATTCTCAGGAATGCTTAATTGTTGATAGTTTATGATGCGAATTTATTCGTGATAGTAATTTAACAAAAAAATAATTAAGTGGATCAAGTTTGAAGGGCATGGGTCTATTTCTTGAACGTTACACTATATAAGAATGGAAGGAAAGATAAGCCCTTTAAAAAACGCTTATTTTCGATTATTATTATAATAGTTTTCAACTGGGCAATATTGTAGTGGTTTTGTCTCTCCGTTCGTATGTGAATATTTTTAATAATTAAATTTCGGTCCGTTTTATTTATAGTTCCAACCATAAGTTTAAGTTTTGAAGTAATAGTATTTCCAACGTAAACACCTGTTCGAATCATCTGTTGTGGAGTTAAGACTTTAAGAAGAGAGAAGTAATCGACATGACTTACGAAGGCGGATTTGCGTTGATCGTTCTTTTTCTTTTGGTCGTCGACAGGAAGAGATGTGTCCTCGGACTGGCGAGATATAAAAGAAAACATCTTGAATAAAATATAAATTGTGATAGTAAGATATGAGACGGTTTAGATCAGTAATGGAAATTAAAACCATTTTCAAATTTAATTATATTATATATTATAAACTACGGTAGTAAAGACAGCCCGTAAAAAGGATGAAGAAATCCAATTAAGTGGTTTCGTTTAATCTTTGCAGCTGTCTCTATACACAAATAACGAATTCATACATAAGTGAATATGTGACATAAGTGTGCGCAATATGCCATTGAAAACGATCAATTCGATTGGATGGCAGAGCAGAGTGTGAAAAGTAATGAAAACAAAGGGAAAATTTAAGTAAGAATAAAATAAGCGAACTTAACCCGTTTGCGTGCGTCACAGCAGAGTATAAAAAAGAAAGTGTACTTAACATAACTAGTTGCACTCTTCACACGAACCATTGGGAAAGATTTGAGTAGACAACTTAGCGTTTGCACTTTAATCTTGGAAGAGTACATTTCGGTCATCCATGACAGAAAAGAAATTCTCGATGAATGAAAAAAAAAATTGGGTTAGGTGAGGAACTAATAGTGATGTAAGACTATTGGATGAAAGACCGCAAGATCAAGATTTTATTATTAGATTAGCCGTTGTAAAAATCATTTCTAAGGTCATAAGCCAGTATGACCAAAAAGGTTAACAATTAAGGGTCTACTTTAACATAGGACTAGCTCTACAAGCAAGTTATTTGCGAAGAGAAAAGGAAATAAAAACAATTGTTATTTTTTTTCTTTTTAACATGTACACTCACGACAGAATGCTGATTTTAAACCATTTTTATATCCATCACTGAAGATTGAGGAATATATTGATTTTGTGAAAATGTTTACAACGCCAAGTAGGAAGCTCCAAAGTCCCGACAAAGTATACATATTCTTAATCAGCATCAAATTGTTAATCGATTTAAGCATATCCGTCTGTGTAATAACTGTGGTAAACACTTTTCTGGCCGCAAAATTAAATTATCGACTCCAAATTTGTGATATCTAAAACCAAAATGGTCAACATCGAAATTGGGAATTTATTAAACTGGCAGGAAAGGGAAGTTCAATATCAAAGACACAACACGGTGGAAACTATCACTACTTTTATAATCACGTCGATTTAGAGACATTAATCCAATTCGATCATCCGCGATCAATCGTTATAAATTGTTATTGTTATTTTAGTTTTATTTGCCCGCAAATTGAAGTCAATCAAAAATCAGGATAAATTATTGAAGTGTCTCACAAATGAAGCGAGAAGTTTCTCCTATCGGAGTTGCAAACCAAATGTATCGCATCATCCTATAGTGATGAGAGATGATCGACCGTTTAAGCTTCGTTAAGGGTTATAAAATCCCGTTATGCAAGCGATCATTGATGCGGAAGTGAATAAATTGCTAGCAAATAAATACCTCGTGGTTCTATTAGCAAGGCAAGGAAATTTTCAAAGAAATGTTATCCTCACGAAGTGGAACAATCGAAAATATCTAATTGGCGTCCCGAGAACGCTGCAGCAACGGTAAAGGTCACGCTTGTCTTACGCCGTTTTGTGAACATGCATGAAGGGTCGCTTGGCAAAGCAACAACATTGTCGAGAAATAACGCCGGTGGAAGTGTCTTTCTTTTTGGGATAGTTTGAAAAATTATTGAAACCAAAACCCAACTTAATGATAACGAAGTTTATTTAAATAAAAACTTACTGAAATTTAAATGTGATGAAAAAATGAGTTCTATTTTACAATAAAGAAAAATAAACTATAGCACCCATTTATACAACAACGAAATACAGCATTCATTTCGTGTTTGATTTCGCAGAGCTTCTTCTTATTGTTATTGCTTTGCACTTTGCCACACTTCTTTTTTTTTCTTGTTTTTCAGAGAACCTTTCTTAAAAGCGAAACCAGAATTTTTACCTGAACAGTGCTGCTATTTTTTCTGGTACTTAGTACCAGAGATCATGGCAGGTAATAATATCGAGTTTCCGTACAATGTTGTGAGCGACGCGACAATTCCTCTACTGGGCAATATTATGAGACCTAACACTGGGGTTCATGGTGGAGCCCATATATCCGCCAATTACGCTCACGAAACAGAAAAATTGTACATAGAAGGTATGCATAGTCTTCTGCTACTTAAACGCTAAATCAATCTCTGATGCTTACCGCTACCCAAGATCCAAAGTATACCGGACAGGTTGTGAGAAGCGAATTACATCAGTAGTTTGAATTTACAAAATGTATATTGGCAAATACCGCTGGAGGAAGAAAGCATACAACGCATTGTGTTCACGCTCCCGGGACGTGAATTATATCAATGGAGAACAATGCTACTTGGCCTACGTTCGATCGCAGCTACTTTTCAAAGAGTTTTAGATACAGTTATCTGCCCCTAGAACGAACCAAGTACATTTACGTATCTTGACGACATAAGAATTATCGGAAGAACATTAGAGGGAGACTTAATAAGTCTCAGAAAGGTTATGCGTGCAGTAAAACTGCGTATTAATGCTGAAAACGCGTTTCGATTGGGGAAAGTCTTTGCGATATTTTGTAGTACTTTAATAATTAATTTGTGCTTTGTTGATTAAGTTTGCAAAATTATAAGTAACAATCAAGCCAATTATTTCAGTTTTTGCATAAATTGGGGCACTGTCAAAATTAAAGTGTTTGATAGTAGGGTGCTTCCATGTTTTTGTTTTAGTAAACATCAGCTGAATAATTTCGTGCATGAGACCGTCAGCACTTAAACCTTCTAGGAGGAATTGTGGAATGGAACCATTTTCTTTTTTTTTTTTGATTGCGAAGTAACAACACTTACCAGATTATAACAGGCAGCGGCGCTTTAGTCGATGTTAATTGTGCAATACGAGTATCTCATCATCACAAAGACAGCAGCAGTTCATTTCGAACGCATAACGTCGGCAAAATTTTGGAATCCGGGCATTTTTATTAAAGAAATTTGAAGCCGTCAAGTTGAGCGCTCAAAAAACTAAGGAATTCTGCTGGAAATACTGTATCAAAGTTCCCGTGCTCTCAATACGAAACCACGAAATACTGTTGAAAATTCGGTAGTTCCGATTACCTTGGAGTAGCGTTTATGAAAACCTGGCTCAAGCCGGAGATATTTGATAGTGAGATTTTTTGTTTGGACTTTGAGATCTCTAGGTGTGACATATTGCACAAAACTGGCAGGGGAGTGTTGTTGTGATTTACTTAGAGCATTTGTCTTTGACCAAAAATATTACTTGCCCCCTCAAATCCAGTGATAAATTAATAGTGGTAGGCGGTTTTAATCTTTTATCATTTTTTTCGATTTTTTTCATGAGTTTTTAACGACGAACTTGGTTCGTCTTCAATGTGAAAAATAAGCTAGTTGACTTCGTTTTTTGCTGGCATGGTAATATATCTTTGTGTCGAGCTGATCCCTTTGTTTCGCCTGAAGATAGGCATCATCCGTCATTGTTGCTGGCTGTAAATTGTCTAGCTGGCAATGGACTGTATATTCAATTGATTACTGATCATCGTTTATTTGCTAAAACGAATTACGTGCAATTTAGGAACTTGCTGGGAAGCACTGACTGGGACTTACGCTATTAAGATTTATTTACAGTCAGCTTTTCTCCGCAATTTCCGTACCGATGGTCTAGGCTGTTTAAAAAATTTACTCGTACTGCTTCGAGTAGTGATTATATGTTATACTCTAGCGATAGACAGGCCTATGGTGCCCTCAAAGCAACTTGCTATTCCAACTTTATTAATGCAACCAAGTTCAAAATTCTTAAAAATCCTAAGAACTTCTGTAAATTCGCAAATTGTAGACGAAAGATGGGAGGAATTCCTTTCGTTAAGAGCTTGGGAAATTTCAAATCCTCCGAGCCATCTGCAATAGGTAACCTTTTCGTATATTTTTTTGGTGAAGTCATTCAATGTTCAAATATTTCGTCTGATAATTAGCCGTATTGGATAAGTTCATCTGATATTTTTCCTTCTGTGTCCTTTTCCGAACAAGAAATAGTTGTAGTGCTGTCAACTTTGAAACCTCCTAACTATCCTGGCCTGTTAGTGTTCCATCTGCCTTTTTCTAACATTGTGCTGATTTACTATGTTTTCGCCTTACACATACATTTATGTCGCCTTTAATGTTTGTTTGAAAAACAAATTTATTAATATTGTGTATTATAATGTGCATTGTACAATACACATAAATAGAATTAAAATATTCCTTTGCATTTGATTTCGTTTCACGTTTGTCATTATTAATAATGTACAAATTAGCACATATTCATTTATCAATATACATCCATGCATCTTAATTTAGAGCTTAGCTGAATGCCGGTGTTTATTATATGTTAATCTTGCATTGATTTTTATTTATTTATTTTTTCTACATTTTAAGTTATTTTGTAGCTTACATTCGGGTAATGACTTCTTCTGTAGCTTAACTTAATTGATTAAATATATAAACAAAAATGCGAATTTATAAAAAGAATATAGTTATCTGGGACATGTCATTAGTAATCAAGTAGTACATACTTATCCACATAAAACTATAGCTATCAGTCAATTGCCCTCACGACAGTATTTCCAAAAAGTACAGTCGAAGAAGAATTTGCAGCCCGTGGACTGTGTTCGTCAGAAAAGGTGAAGATTGGAAGTGGACTCAGCGATAGAAAATATTGTGAAATGTAAACTAACACAGTTGCCTTGGCATGTCCTGGTTTCACAAAAGAATGTACATTGCAGACAAACGCTAGTGACGTAGGTGTAAATGTGGTATTGACTCAGGAAATAAAGAGACAAGAAAAAGCAACAGCATATGCGATTCGACGCTTGAGTAAGGCTTAAAGGAACTATACGATAACTGAGACAAAGTGTTAAGCAATCACCTCTTGCGTCCGAAAGATGAGAACATACATCGAAAGATATAAATTTACAATCATCACAGCCCTTTTGTCGTTAAAATGATTGAATGCAATTCCCAACCTAACCAGAACGCTCGCCCACTCGAACTGCCACAAAATGAATTTACAATACAATAAAGAAAAACTTTATAAGACGCGGTGGCCGACCCATTATCAGGGAATTCAGGAGGACAACCCAACTAGCTGTAACGAAAGAAAAGGGGGAATGTGTCTCGTTAAAAAGTAAGATGAAAGAAGTAAAAGAGGACTGAGCAATTTATCCAGAATACATAATTGCGAAAGACCATATAATAATATTCTAAGATCAGCGACTGAAGAAGAGAACGAATAGTGAACAGTGTGAAAGCTGTTTGTGGCTAGAGTGTTGCGAACGGGGGGTATTAAGGAAGAATAGCGATCATTTTACGGCTGAACACCGAGGGATATGAGAAATGGCACAGCAGATATGTCATCGGTATTATTGACCAGGAGTTCTCCGCCGAATTATATATTATAAATTACGATATTGCAGATAGTCCGGCAAAAGGATTAAGAAGTCAATTTAAGTGTTCTTTAGTATAGTAGTGTTAAATATAAGGGGGTTGTATGAATGTTTAGTGAGTTGTGTAAATAAATTTCTTGTACAGACAGCCGCTGAGGATACTTCATCCGTAAGTTGATAGCACATCCGCCACTTCGGAAAAAATTGTAAACTCGCGAACGTCTAAAAAGCAAAACGGCCTCACAACCTGAATTTAACGCATCGACTAGGATTCCAGCATTTTCAAAGATTAAATTTAGGATTTTGTCCGATTGTGCATACGATTGCGTACGTAAATAATTTTAGTAGGATAGCTTATTTGGATGAATGTGTAAAACTGGCGTTTGTGTCGCGGCGAAGATCAATAAGTATAGAGTGTATAGAGCAGTATTTAAAATGTACAGCAGGTGGCATGAGCTTAGACATAGTAAAGAAGCGTTTTGCTTCTTTATTAATAACAAACCTATCCGTATAATTATCCGTCTATAGTACGAACATCCCACACCCGTAACTAAGCCAATTTTAAAAGCAGTTGGTCCGGCTGTTCGGTTCTTCCGTTAAGATACACCTGAAAGTATAGGTACCTCTTTGTCGACCGTCTCCTTACCGTAAGTGTGATATGATCATATGTACATATACCTCCCCTTTATGAACATGTTTCAAATTATCACACAACATGCCTACTAATGAATAAGACAACATAGGCATATAGAGAAGGACCTTGTATTCTCTATATTTATTTTTGTCATTATTCTGACATGTCTCTATATGCGAAATCGTATACTTAAACGCGCACTTGTTTATTAAGAGTTACCTCAATATGATAAGGCTACCCTATTGAATTATTTTAGTTATTTACGGATTAACGGATTATTGTAATATATTTATTTTGTTATATAATATAATCCAACTATAAGTAGCATACATATATATGTTCATAGACATGTACATAACGATTTTGTATTTTATGCGCGAAATCATAGACCTAAACGTTTACTTGTTAATTAACAGTTACGCCAAGGAATGCACATTGAATTCCTGTCGGCATAAGCTATTTACGTTCGGAAGCATAAACATAATGGTCTATATGTTTTGTTACTTACCATTATTTCTGAAGTATTATTTATTTATTTTATTTATTTATTTATTTATTTATTCCACTTATACAGAAACTCAACCAAAACAAACGACAGTCGAGTTCAAATGACTCTTAAAGTAAATCTTAAATTAATAATTATTAAAACTTAGTATAAGTACAATAAAACAAATAACAAGGAAAAAAGAAAAAAAGAAAAAGTACAATGAAACAAATAAGGAGAAAAAAAGAAAAAAAAAGAAAAAAAGCATGTACACCACTAGCATAGAGCCACACCCACAACCGGTACAGGACCAAATTGCAAATGAACCCCTAAGCCATACCAAACATGCATTAGTTTGGCAACCGATAATTGTTAACAACAATTAATTTTATGGTTAAAAGCTAGTTTAAGTACGACATTGGTAAATCACGTGTATTAAGCAATGTGGCTTTAATGGACTTCAAAGAGTACGATAGTGAGAATAAGTGACATACGTCATTTAGATTCTTGCAAACAACTCTGAGCGGTTAAACAGCTCACATTTAAATTTACATTGACTGAGCTTAACCAAGATAAAGTGCCTAGAGAAGCGGCTAGGGACATTAAAACTTATTTCTTTAAGTAATGTCGGCGTGTCAATAGCACCATTTACGAAGAAAACGCCAAGAACAAATATACGTTTCTTAAGAGACGGTAAGGACAACAGAAGCAACCTATTTTCATAGGGGGGAAGGGAGGCAATCGGATTCCAACCCAAATTCTTAAGGGCAAACAGCAAGAATTGCTTTTGAACAAATTCAATTGAATCTACATAACACCTATATGAAGGAGACCATACAACAGAAGCATACTCAAGTATAGATATAACCAAACACATGTACAGCCTTTTGGTAATGTAAGGATCATCAAGCTCTTTGGACCACCTCTTTATAAAACCAAGCGCGGACCTAGCTTTGTTTAACGAGAGCTCATGGTGTAAGTTAAAACGCAACCTATTGCCAAAGAGAACGCCTAAGTCTGTGAACTAATCGACGTCCTCCAACTTGTGCGAATCTATGGGGTAATGGATGACTTCCTCCTTGAGAAAGAAGGGTTTTTACATTTATTTAGATTTAGTGTCATATAATTCAACGAGCATCATGCAACCAAGTTATTCAGGTCAATTTGATGTGATTGCGATTCTATGGAAAAGAAAGAAAACAGTTTTACATCATCAGCATACATTAAGATCTGGCTGGATTTAATCGCCGAAGGCAAGTCATTAATGTATAGATTAAATAAAATGGGTCCAAAGTGGCTACCTTGAGGTACTCCTGACGAAACGTGGAATTCATATGAAGTGGTGAAGTTAAACAAAACCCTGAATGACCTATTACGCAAATAAGAGCTTATCCATTTCACTAAATGGGAAGGGAAGCCAGCGGCTTGAAGTTTAAAGATAAGTAATTTGTGGTTAACCAAATCAAACGCTTTGCTAAAATCGGTGTATATGACGTCAGTGCAAGAGCCATTGGAAAATGCCTTGAAAACCTGGCAAGTAAACTCTAAAAGATTAGTGACCGTAGATCTTCCTTTTCGGAAGCCATGTTGGAGTGGAGAAATATACGATTTGATGGCAAAGGCCAAATGCTGAGTTATAATTCGCTCGAATAATTTAGGCAAGATACTCAACTTGGCGATGTCTCTATAGTTCTCAACAAGTTGTCTACTCCCACTTTTGTGAATAGGAATAAGGAACTACTCTTCCAACACCAAAGGAAAACACCTAAGTTCAAGGACTGATTAAAAATTTTTGAGATAACACCACAAAGCTCTATAGCGCAAGATTTAAGGACGCATGATGGAATTCCATCAGGTCCAGGCGAACAACTGTATCTTAGAAAACTCAACTCTTTAAAAACGTCATCTTCAGAAATAACCAAATTAGGTATTGAAGCCAAGTTAGTTATAGTATATGGGTAGTTTGCTGATAAATCGGAATTAGCAGTCGAAAAGCTTCGTCGGAAGTACGCAGCAAACAGACTTGAGATTTCAAAATCATCCGAGGAATCAGAGCCATTAAAAGAAACATGCGAGAGATGTGTGGAAATTTTTCTTTTTGAATTAACAAATTTAAAAAAGTGTTTCGGATTAGCAAATAGAGAGGATTTAATGAACTGAAGGTATCTACAAGAATAATGGTGGTTGAGGGAGTTACATCTATGCCTTGCGGCTAAGTAAGCGAAATAGTCTAAAGAAGAGCCACAATTTCTTGAAACGCTTGTTTTTCCTATTCTTATAATATCTAATTGTCGTGTTAAACCACGGGGGACACCTACTTCGAGGTCGGCACTGCTTAATCGGAACAGATGCAGCAATAGCTAGATTTAATGTATTGTAGAACGATGACAATAAGCTTTTTATACTTTCGGTTGAGCAATACAATATTGATTTTATGAAAATCATAATATTTGCTGGAAAAGGTAGGGTTTGGACTATTAAGGCAATTCAACGAACCATCATACTTGTGATGAAAGGAAATACACATTGCTGGATGATAAGGATCCTCAAGTAGACTAAAAGGTGGACAACGATTTACATTAATCTCAGGAAAATTGGCAAAGCAAAGATCAAGCAGTCTACCATTACAATTAAATGTACAGTTATATTGACCTAAATTATGGTCAAGTAATTCATTAAAGAACCCTATAGCTCTATCAGATGTTGAAGAAGGAATTAAACGGGCAGAATTATCACTGTTACACCAAGTGACTTGAGGCAAGTTGAAATCTCCCAACACAACGACAAAATCGGTGTGTCTAGACTCCTCGGCCACTTCACAAATGAGGGCTGTTTCTTATATATGGAGATATGCGAATTTGGGGGATTGTAGGACCAGGTTATAAATAGCTGTTTATTAGGCATTTTCGCTCGAATAGCGATAAATTCGACGTCAGGAGACGTGGGAAATTCAATTGAATTGGACGGGACTAACGCAGATATGGCAATTAATACACTGCCACCAATGCGATTCAATCGATCATTTCAGAAAACATGGAAAGAATTATGGAAAAGTTCCGACAAATATAGAACAGATTTTAACCAAGTTTCAGTGAAGACCAAACAGAAAAACTCAGTGCTTACTGAATTTAGGAAAGTCGACCGAATTTTTGAATTTAGGCCCTAACATTTTGGTAAGTGAGACATAATGGACCTTAAGAAACATTTAGTTTTTTGAAGGCGGCAGGCCTACAGCATTGGTATTACGGGGTCGATCTCGAGGAATAAATACCTTAATTAAAGGTCCTACTGACCACAGAGGTTTATTTAACAATATATCACTGTTTTCAGTCGGAACTAGTATTTTAAATGAAGATATTGCTCTCGGTTGAGAAGGAGCCAATTTGAAAATGCTAACGTGCTTCAAGTTGACTGATGGGGTTTTCGCCGCTAGATAGCTTCTTATATTATCCACCGATGTTTCCGGTGCCAGCCTTGACACAAATAATGCTTTCCTTGGAGGAACTGCCGTCAAGCAAATGTCATCACTACTTGGAATAGTAGGGTTCACGACTAGCGAGTTATGAGATGGGGAAAATATTGACACACTTGTAAGAGAAGCTTGAGCGACATGCCCAGTTTGGTGACTAGTGTTCACACTCGAACAGCAGGGAGGAGAAGCAGACTTACTTTGCACTTTATTATTTTTATTTTTAGGTGATGACGTCTGATTAGAACGAACGACGGGGCCGGGAGAAGATTCCCTTGCAATCTCAGCATAACTTAAGGCAGACGGACTTGCCGACTTGTTTGTAACAATTTTGTTACCGACCAAATCGACGGTATTGGAAACGACGACTTTCGATATGGAGTTAGAAGGAGCACTAACTTGTATAAGCGAGTCAGGTTTAGAGGGGATTAGAGGTGACGTTCCTACGCTACGAGTTGCTATTTTGGAGACCTGGGAAGGAGATGAGTGCTCACTGAAGCACATAATGAATCTATCAGATTCCGGACCAGATTTGGCACGACATGAAGTATATAGACACTTCATGTCAAGTCAAGAAGATATAAATGGATTATGAGGAGAAAAAAAGATCCAAATCAAGAGGGACACAACACTAAATGTGTTTAAAAATTTAAGAAAATTTCTCCGTTACGTTGACACCGTAACAAGAGAGCACGAGAATAAGGGAAATCAAAACCAACCAGCAAAGACTATAAAAAAAGAGAGAAAACAAAATCATCAAAATTTTCTCATAAGTTACATGAAGATTTCACACAAGTAAGCAACGGTAAATAAAGAGCAAGAGAAAAACTGTAATAGCACCAAAAGAAAAATAAACACGAAAGAGACCTATTAACAAAAACACTTGTGCTGAATGCAAGAACCAAAAATGAAAATCAATAAAATTTTAATATAATTTTAAGATAATTATAATTCTTTTTTATAATTCGTACACCCTTTACACTTTATGCCTTTACGAATAATTACTGTTGAAACGCGCAAAAAGAAATAGAAATAACGCAATGAGAAATTGAAAAACAATGCACTAACTCTTTACACAAGAATCGAACGAAACAATCACGTCGCGATCAGTTGCCAAACTGCTAGTTGCTAAGGTAAGCATATTGAAGTATTCTTGCTAAGTAGGGATTAAGAGCTACACATTGTAATATATTTATTTTTGTTGCCTATCCATAATTTCCATACATGAATGATGGCAGGCTCAGCTTAGTCGTATCCGAAGATAACAGTCAGGACTACTCGACCTAACTGATAGGAGATGGCAGCCTCGTTACCCCTGGACAGAAGCTAGGATAGCTGGCTCAGCTTGGTCTTATTACCAGGCAATGGATGGGACTCCTATCTCTGGTGATTTTGCGAACGGTTAGGGACCATAAAGGCAACTGAAACACTTGTAGAAAAACACAAGTGATCTTACTGGCCCAAAGTTTCGCATTTTTCAGAACTTTGGTATGTACGGGACGCAGGAAATAATATCGGATAAAATAGCTATAAGCACGCTGGTTTTTCTTTTCCTTCTAAAAAAATCACTTATGACGTACTGTATATTACAATTGTAAATAACATAAGTCATTAGAAACTATCTATCGCATTCCCTGCAAATAACAAAAAGATAAGTTCGAAGAAAATACGAAGCGCCAAGACTGTTGTCTTAATAAATTTTTTGGAAAGAGACGTCCTGGGAAGCGCCGAGTATACCCGGCGGTGACTTTTGTTTAATGTCGTCACCACCTTTTGTTGCGTCAGCTATAGCTGCATAAATTAGCGCGAAATTATTATGGTGGTATAAGCTCAGTAAATTATTTGTAGGCTTAACCCTCATGTGTTACCGTATAGGCACTGAGACGCAAATACTATTCTAGTCGCCTTTTGGTTTAACAGTTTAAAATGAGAGTTCCAGATTAGGCCTTGTTGAAAATTGGTATCCGAATGTTTCATCCTTCAGGCCAACTTCTTTTCGCTCCGATAGTAAAAGACATTCCTGCCAGCTCCGTGGTAATGAGATTGAAATTGAGCGTATTAACTATCCGGTTTATAAATTCGGAATATTTTTGTTTTTAAAGGCTCTCTCTATAGCCGTGACGTATTATGTATCGACGGATTCTTATCGAGGAAGGCAACAAGAGCTACTCGCTTGGCTTGCATTGTCCTCTCGATGATTTGTGAATTGCCGTGGTGGTGAATTTTATAAGCAAACTAGCACTTTTGTAGCGACCTTACTGCCAAACAGGCTCTCCTCATAAAATTGGCTAAAACTTTCTCCATTGTTGTAAGGAGAACGCAACTCAGACGAACGAATCTATATAATTCTGGCAGCTGCTGATTGTTGCCCCCTTCATCATTCTAGCTTTAAATATAACTTTGAGCTCTTTTCAGTCCCGGAGTACATACCCCGTTACAATGATAGTTTTGTAAAGTTTAGCGAATTGTGGAATTTTCTGCATCTGTAGTTTGCATCTGTAGTGTACACAATTTAAACCCGTTTGGTCCCGGCGATTTCTACGGGCCGGAAGATAACACGGCCCATTGCACTCGTCCCGCGCAGAAGATTTTGGTAGAGAGCCTGCGGTTCGTGGTACTCGCCACGTCCGTTTCTCTTGCGCTTGCTTGTTCCACAGGTTCCGCGTCCCACAGGAAAGTGAGTCTCCAGCAACAGCCAACGAGTTACCTCAGAACCTCTCTGTATAATCTTTGCTTGGTGTTTAGAGTGCATTGCTGTGGTGCTTAGCTAGGGCTGTTTGAAGCCGCGCTGCCTCGGGAAGACTCTTTATATCCTCGCAGACTCCTGGCCTCAGCGTTATATATGTTGAGGGCTTTGTTCTTAGTCCAATCAGTTTTTAGCCCTGTTGAAAACCTTCCGGGCCTAGGAACTGAGCTTTTGAAATTTCTGATTCTAATCAAGGAACCATGGCACGTATCTTGTAGATTTTTTGGTTTTTAGAGCACAACTTTCTTGGTAGGCCTCTTGTATTCTTGAACAGAGCATTTGCGCTTCAATCAATATTCTCTGGGCTGTTGGGGAGATGTGGAAACGTGTTTATGTTTTCGGAGATTACGAAACGAAAAGATTTACATTTGGTAAATTTGGGAACTCTTCAGATCTCACATGACACCCTATCGGAAACACAACATTGTTTTCTAAGAAGTATTCAAAGAGGCGGTGACCGCTGGAATTGTAACCAGAGCTGTCGCAAACTGTATAGTGAGCGTTGGCATCGTAGCGGCTTGCTTCACAGTCAGCTCGCTCTTTGATGGCCTGTACCTAGATGCCGATGGTCCATGTTGGAGTTTTCGCAGACTAAGCGGTCCGGTTCTTGCCGGTGGTTCCGCTTCCGGAATACCTACCGTCTGTGGATTGCCAAAAGGAGTGGGTGGTGGAGGTGCAACAACAAGTTTTTTCACATTTGTGCTCCTCCATAGTTCTTTTAGTCGACGAAGCACTCGCCACTACTCGGACAGAGCCCAATGAATCTTCTCCGTCGTCATTCGCGGCCTTCCGACCGTTGCTTGTTCCTGCAATTTTACCGCTAGATCTAAGGCAAAGTGCCCGCACTTCTTCAGCACTAATGGCGAAGATTCCACCACTGCCAGAGTTGGGAACGTTGATCCGTCGGATCGACGTTCTCTCCTTCAGGAAAATATCGACGAAGAGGTCGAGGTAACCCGTCCTCAGACATGGTTTTACGAGCGATGTTCTCCCATGGCTCCCGTTGACACAGTTTTCTTCAACCGTTCCGCCGCCTCTTTCCACTTACAAGTAAGTGCGAGCCAACCAGTCAACAACTTGTGGTTTTAAGTGTGATTTGTGCTGGCCACGAATTCTGTTCAAGAAAATACTTTGTATCGCCGTCACTTTTAATCCTTCAAAGACGTCTTGGTTTAAACGACTGGTGTAATCTCCAGTGTAATCAACTCTGTTACTTCCTTATAGGAGGAGGCAGTACCAACTGCCTTTGCCGCGGTAATACGTATGGGTCCACTGAGGGTCCCAACAATTTTAGCCTTTGGCCGTTTTGGCAGATTGGCGTAACGAAAGATCAAAGAATGCTGCAATCTATTCCACTTGCCGCCAATATGGGGCTCCACTCTTTCAGAGGAAGCACGAGTCGCTGTTACGTCCCTGTGTGCCTCCGCAAAGCACATGTCACCTTTAATCATTACTTGGATTCGTCGGCGGCAGCTCGTTTGCCTTTTTCCCTGCCGAGGAGTTTTTTGCTCTCTTTCATCGATCACTCGGGAGTTCGTACAGAAAATCCTCCGGGACTCGGTTTGATCTCCACTCGCTACCGCTCTTTCATGTGCTCCCCGAGTGACTCTATCTGAGAGCCATGGGGAAGGTCTCCCTCTCCTGTGAATGTTTTGCCAGGACATGGACTGCCTTCAGACATGACAACATCATCAATTTCCTCCATGGGTTCGAATATTCTATCCCCTTGAGAATTTCGTTCTGTTGATTCTTTTCTTGTTTCTTTCCGCATAAGTAACATTTAAAGATTAGATGAAGCAGTCAATCGAGCCACATCTCTTGCATCTTGACGGGCGACATTTTCTCGCCAGAGCTCAATAGGTATCTGGAGAACGCTATTCGAAGACACATTCACGTACAATTCATCCCGAAGCACCGTATGTGTGACACTAGAAATTGAGTTTTACTGTATTTTCCTCTCAGACCGATCATGTTCTGTTAAAAGAACAGTGACACTTCGGGAAGCATACAGGATTCGTGTTTCCAATAACGGTCCAGGTACAAAGCCCTAAGCCAGGTGTATTCGCCTTCACCCACCTAGTATTACGGGTACATTCCGCCTGTCCTCCCATGGTCATCACTCCATTCGGAAAGAAGCGGAAAGTGTCCCAGAACTCGCCACCACAAAAATGTGTGGTGGGGACATATGAACGATTTTTAATATATAATGGACCATAAATGAAGTAGTTAAAATGTCTACTAGTGATTTATGAAAAATGTACGCATGTGTTTAATGTACTTACGCAATGTGTATGTTTAAGTATATGCGGTAACAATGTAGAACAATTAAATATATAATGGGCTGAAAAACATAATATATGAACAGATTAAACGGTAGTGGGATTGGAAAGCAAAATGTGTGTAATGAGGAAAACGGTTTAAATGGTGGTAAACTCTTCCTTAAAATTAGCAAACGGATTATGTAAGGACACGGATGCATTAATAGCAATAGGGAGCAATGGGAGCATATTGAGAAATAACAGTGATAGGCTAATGTATAATAACATGTCATGTCAATAATGGTAGAATAGGGGAGAAGTGTTTGCGAACCAGATCGTAACGAAACAATTGCTTACAAAATAGGAATAAGAAAACATAAAAAAATTTTTTCATCGCGTAGCTTTTCTCAACTAACGGTTTGCTTGTACGTTCTACTTGAGATGGGACTAGTGTCAGACTTTCTGCAGCTTTCACAATGGCTGTAACTATAACTTTAGTAGCGATAGATTTCAATTCATTTAAATTTTTATAAAACTTATATATTTATATTCTATTAGTGATTATCTGCACTACATATGTATATATTTATTTTCAAGAAGGTATCCTTAATAATTACTCATAGCCTCTGAAAAAAATGAATTAACGCACGCTATGGACAATATTTGCGTAATAGTGGGACTACAACCTATTTGCTTTATGTAGTCTCACTGGATATGCATACCGTTGCGAACTGTGTTCCGGGCAAGAAGACAAGACCAATATGCTAGCAAATGAGTCAGATTTGGGTGTCATTAATAATGCTGTTTTACGATTAGCCGGAGTGATACCAAGAATGGAAGACCATTTGTGTTATTTTGTCTAGTTATATCAGCGCGCTACCCGTAGACAACATATGATAAGCGACTAAAGAAGATCAATATATCTTGTCCAAAAATACTGTAACTGTGTAAGAGTCCGCAAAACCTCCCTCTATTGCATCATCCCAACAAACAACCACCATGCCTTACTAAGTTCCGAGGTCGACCTGGTAGTGGCTCATTAGAGCACAGTTTACAGACGAAAATACCAAGAGGGTGGTCGCATCCATCGTCGTCTGTGTACGTACGAAAAAACGACATTAGTCACTGACCTATATTTTCACACAGATTGAGGTATATAATGTCGTTATGTAAGGACACCACATAGTGGTGTTCTAGCAAATTCAATACTACTTTATATTTAAAAGCTAAAAATAATTGTTTCATAGATTTTCATGTTTTGTAAAGTGATGACGAATATTATTTATGCTTGGAATATTATATTATTCTACGTAGACGTAGATTTGTAGAACTTAAGAAATGATTGTTCCTGATGATGTAGAAATTAGAGAAAAATTCTTACCTGATTTTTTCTTTTTGTATTTTCCCATTAAATATACCCATTTCCCGGTTGATTTCAAAATTTAAAAAAATTAATTACTAAAAATAAAAACTTTTGCAAAAGTGGAGCTGGTTTGTTCTCTGAAAACACAACAAATTTTCTATGACCATTGGTTACGGTTATCTTTACAGCATGTTTGAGGGCAAACTAAGTTAATAAGAGTGAAGGGTGCGTCAACCCTCATTGGAAAGTAGCATGATATAATCTTTATTGATCTAAAATTCATGGTTTTAATGACAATAACATCAACGGCTGAATTGTAAGGCGTACGTCCAAAATTAATTGCTTTTTTAGCAACATAAGCACAGCCACCTTCTCAATATTCAGTTGCTGGTGCATAATTAGCGATTTTAACCTCGAAAAGATTGTTGCTTTGTCAAAAAAAGACGGATTTCCCTTCATATTATATTGTACGTAGGAAATTATATTTTAAGTACAAAGGCTGTTTTGACTTCAAACACAATTTTCAATGTCAGACTTTTCAAATTTCAAGTGTTGCGTTAAGGCAAAGCTGTTACATCGGTTATAGAAATCGTTTACATATCAGTGTAAAAGATGGCCCCATTTTTGGGACAACAAAAATGCCTTATACAAATTCATCGGCTCAGTCTTCGCGCAAAATACAGCTGATTCTAATTGATGCGGAAATCGATTTAAGGAGGGCAGGTGCCCAAGCTATGCGTTTACCTACGAAGAAAGTAAAACAACCGAGTAATTGCGTAGTTGTTGACTTGGCATTACCGATGAAATGGATAGCTAAGGTAGTTGATAAAAAAGTTGATATTATAGATTCCGAGAAGTGTTATACGATGTATCCATAACTTGATCGTAATATTATATGTATACAGATTCCGACAGTTTGATATAAAGCCAATGGTTTTATATTTCATTTTAATATAAAACCCATCGTTTCATATTTCAGTTTGATGTAAAACCCACGGTTTTATATTTCAGTTTGATATCTCTTTCTTTTCCTTCTTTCTTTTTATATTCCAACAGGTGGTCGAACTCATTTCTCGTTTCTATTTCAGTTTGATGAATACATTGAAGGCTCTGCACTTATATGTGATGTCGTTTTAACAAGCGTAGTAGGCCCTACGGCTACCGAGAAATGCAAAGCAGATGAACCGCGTAGTAGTCTTTTCAAGCAGGATCTTGTTATATGTGCTTTCAAATTTCTTTGTTTAAAGTCATAATTTTTTAAGAAGAAGTTGGCATGGAGGTCTAAAAAGCGATTTGGTTCTGTCCTTTGAAGCCCTTTTAAATCGAATAAATTAAAACTCCTAGGGTAATCGTAAAGAAAAAGACGGGAAGAAGTATTCATCCGTTTGCCTTCAGCGCCTTCATATGTTTCGACCAAAACAAAGAAATTACATTAAGGACTATAATTGTACAATTTATTTTTAGGATATTATATATCTTTGGCACTTAAATCAGTTCTCGTTAAGTTTGCTATTCAGCTCCATGGCAAAATTGGATAAATGAATTGATTCCACACTATTCCTAGCTATCCTGAATGTCTTATTCTTATTAGTATTATTCAAACATAATTTTCGAGATCATTTCCATCTACGATACTAGGATCAGACCTTGCTTCCATTCGTGGGCAGGCTGATTTGTTTTGTATATTGCCGATACTACCCCGGGGAACAGTTACCAAAGATCATTCACTTGAAATTATCATCACTAAGAACCACTACCTTTTCCTTTTATTTAAAACAAGACAGATTTTTTTTAGAGTATGCATCTAACACATAAAAGACGTATCGGAAGCAAAAAAATTGTTTTTCATTTACCGCTTGCTTTGGTGTGAATGCGTTTTTATACTAAAACTTTAAAATTTTTCTACACTTTGCGTATTATTTCAACTGAGAGAAGAGACAGCACCTTATCTTCCGCGTTTTCACAGCCGCACGCAAATATAAACATAGCTTTGCGCTTTTCCTGCTTTCATAGCTTTGCATTTTTTCTGGTTCAGCATGAACCATAGCCACGAAGACGATGATGAAATTAATACGAGAAGCAATCGAATCCGGAACGAAGTTAACTAAAAGATATGTGATTATCCTCGACCTGCAACGAGTAACAACGAAGATAAAAGCCACTAAATATTTTAAACTCCAAAATGACTATATTAGCTACATTTTTAAAGTGACGCGATATATTAGGTAAGCAGAATATGTAGCTTGCATTGAATTACTGCAAAAACTGAATTAGCTATTCCTCCCACCTACCTATATTAATAGTGTAGAAATTAATATTAACAAAAATTTACTTTAGTAAAAATGAGTTTGTTTCTTGCAAAGCACTCTTGTTTTCTTTTCGTAATTTAACCATAATTAATACTGTTACATTTACAATCAATAGCAGTAATAGGTAGCAATATTACTGTAACCATTGCATGTTAAAATTGTATGGCGCTGAAAAATTAACTATATGATATTTTTTAATACACATTTACTTCCTGAATGTTCAGCAATTCAAATACAAGTAGCTCGCCGCTCTGGAATAGAAAAGGCTGAAAATGAGTGTGAGATACTTTGCCGACCTTAATAAAATCGGCGAATAGTTTAGGTTGTTGATTAGCATATGATTTTTTATTTATTTATTGACGTTAGTTGATGTTTTTCGCGTGCTGTTAAATCCGTGTTTACATAAATATCTTGGTCTGAGTTGTCAAGTGCATGCAGAGACATTTTCCAAGTATTTTCATGGCCGTAGTAATGTAATGTAATTCAAGCCATAAGTTTCCCTGCAAAAAAACGTGGAAATTCCAAATCGTATTTAACGCTTAGGTACTGCATGAATTATGCAGTAAAAGGAATAGAATTTTTGGAGGTACGTGGTGCGCGGTGCATATGCGTTGATCGTGTTACACTTTAGTTTTAAAAGGCCAACTAATGAATGCCTCAGTTTTAAACACTGCTAAAATTTGCAAATTTTGGCATGCCTATGTCTCGAACAGAATTGACCACACAATAGCAATATTTTCTATACCACAGCATCGTAAAAGTCAGGTTCGTCAAGTTTTTCAATGTGCGTAACTGCTAAAAAGAAAAACAAAGAAAACCACGAAAATTACATAGCAAAAGCTTAAAATATATGAAATTTTAGGCCGTACATAAAAATACGAAAGCCGTGCAAGAATTGCGTGAAAAAAGAAAGTTTGAGTTTTTCAAAACCATTGCATGGGGTTTAAAGGAATGAACAGCAAGGATTGTTTAGGACTGCGTTTGCGAGTCTGCACCCTTCATCAAACTTGGAAGTGGCTACATCAAACTGAGGCGTTGCACGAATACTTAATATCTGTCAACGCTGCTGATACTGCAAATTATCAAAAAACTATAATACTATAATTTTGGCTTACGTCCAAATTTTTAAAGATATCTAATACTGCGCAAACCGTAAAGACTTTTATAATTTTTCTTAAAAAACGTCGTTGCAAAAAATCTGTTGCGAAGACATTATAATACACGTAAAGATAAAACTCAACTATAGAAAGCAAAGAAAAGAAACAGTGACCTTGTGTGTAAAACGCAAACAAAATCTTATGATTTAGTTATTGATTCCAAAAACTGAGTGCATTTCATTTTTAGAAAAAAAATTTCAACTAATACAAAAAATCAGTAAGCTCTAGTCATAGTTGTTAAATGCTAGCAATGAACAAATAAAAAACAATTCAATTATATCATAAAGATATAAAGAACGGAAGCAAAAAACCATCAAATTGCCTATAGAATACAGCTGATTGATTTCGTAAACGCCAGTTAACTTGATGCATTTATAAAATAAGGTGCACAAAAAGGAAGTTGGTAGCCTTCTGTTAAGCATTACCTTTATGGTCCTTGAATTTTCAATCAAAGCAATCAGCAGATATTTATATATATATTTCTTAGCAACAAAGTTGCACTGTTTTTATTAAGTAAATTTCGTTAATCAAAAGACATGATAACATTGAGAGCAATCGGTCGTAATTCTAAAGGTGCAAAATTGCGCACAATATTTCGGCTGGCTATCTCGCAGCGGCAGCTCTCATCATCGTCAACTACTAATACTAACACGACAAATGACGACAGCAGTAAAGATGAAAACAGAAATATTACGAAATGTGTATCTGATGCTGAAATAAAGAAATCCGTGTTCATTTCTCAATCATACGATATTTTCACCAATCTTGCTTTGGAAGACTGGCTGTACAGACACTTTGATTTTAGCCATCATCATGTATTACTGTTGTGGGCCAACGAGCCATGTGTTGTAATTGGTCGGCACCAGAATCCATTTCTGGAAACTAACGTATCAAAAATTATGGCTAATGGAATTATATTGGCTCGGCGAAGTAGCGGAGGTGGTACGGTATTTCACGATCGCGGTAATCTTAATTGTACCTTTTTCACTCCCCGAGAGCGCTATAACCGCAAGTATAATTTAAATATTTTGACACGTGCATTATTTCGTGAATGGGCTATTAAAGCGGACATAAATCAGCGTGACGATATTGTCATCAACGAGAAAAAGGTTAGTTCGCTTCAAGCCTTGTGAGTATCCATTTTTCATATTGATAGCGATCCCATAGGATTTGTGGTATACGAGGTCATTTGTAACAGACAATTATATGCAAAGTTCTGAACAGGTCTTGTTAAACTTTTTGTTGCTCTAGTATTCTACCAACATACCAATTTTTGTCAGCCGTTCATTCTTAATTAATTAATAAATGTAATACGCCTTAAATATTTTAAAAATTACAACTAAAGCAATTGCAATGAATGCGAAAATAGTTAACCTAAAAAAGGTAACTACATCCAATTTAAAAATTAACAATATTTATATTATATTCGCTGCACAGTATTTACAGCATTTTTACTTGTCACAATTATCAATTCATCTTTAGTTTTCTTATCAACTAGTTATTAGAAAATTCAGCTACTGAAGTTACGTTTTTGCTAAACGAAAGTTGAACTGTGGTCTTTTTACTTTTTATCCATTACGTAAATTATTTTTCTGCTTTGACTTTGTAGATTTCTGGGACAGCAGCTAAACTCGGACATCCAAATGCTTATCATCACTGCACATTGTTGGTGAACGCAAACAAAACCCATTTAGGAGATTCGCTTGTTAGGGAAGAGGTACACCCAATCTATTTCTTAAGCAAAAAATCTTTACTTTCATTATTCTTTCGGCTAAGGCAATTTATATAGGCAAAGCCACAGCTTCGAAAAAGTCTCCGATTAAAAATCTATGTGATGTTAATAGCACTGTGAATATAGCGCAGCTACTGTCGGCAATTGGTTATGAATTTTTACGCACTTCAGCAACAGAACTGGAAGATGGTGGTAATATTCAGACCATGAAACAGAGGGGATTTCAACTCATAAATCCAACAGAAAAATGGTTTCCAGGAATTGATGTTTTGCGTCATGAATTGAGTTCTTGGGAATGGATCGTTGGAAAAACGCCTACCTTTAGCGTTGAAAAAGAATTAGCTCTGAAGACGGACGGCGATAAACAGTTAATAATGAAATTGAGTGTCAGCGTCGAAAAAGTAAGAAGTGCTTCTAGCTCATGGCGTTTGAAATCCTATTAACACCCTTTGTTTCTTTCTTTAGGGTTTAATGGCCGATATCAACATTGTGATGCCTAATGGGGATAGATTGCCTGTTATATCCCAATTCCAAAATAAAAGCTTTAATGAGAAAAATTTGAACAATATAGTTGGTGCTCTTAAGTTGGCTTCGACGGACAATGTTAAACAAGCTATTAATGGTTTATAAGGACTATATCTAAATTGTACTTTCCACAGCTTTATGTTTGTTTATTTTTACGACAAGTTGAGAAAAATAAAGATGCAATGTCTTCATTTACTTCTTTTAAAACACCAATTAACACTTATGTTAGTTAGTTTCAAACAGTTTTATTCCAGCAAAGAAATCAACATGAGATATTTTTTAAAAGAAAGGAGCTACAACTTTTATATATGTCTTAACTCACTTAATATGTCCTTTTATTTTCTAAACAAAATTCAGCTAAAATTTAGAAACTGAAAAAATGTGCACAAATATTAAGCATATTGACGAAGTTTCACAAGTAGTGAATTTTCAACTTATGTACATTTTATTCAATACAAATTTTTCTCTTCTATAGGTATTCATAAACATTAATTGCACTTTAAAGAGGAAAGAAAATGATTATTGACCTGTTATTACTTAAGATTGCTATGAGCAATTCCGGTTCTAAATTTAATTAATATGGGTTGTTTTAATTAGCTCAACTATATTTTGATAATCCGGATCGCGGGAAAAAAAATCAGTTAGATAGTGAAATGTAGGTCTATCCTTAGCTTTGTAATTCCAACAACTTTGAATTATTTTGTAAATATGAATGGGACAAAGCGGCGGTTGTGGCAAACGGTATCCACTCTCAATTAATTGAATTGCGTCAACTCCACGAATATTTCCGAATGGAGCTTCACCAAAGGAAAACATTTCCCAAAGTGTAATTCCAAATGACCAGACGTCACTAGCATGCGAAAAAAGCCCGTTGTTATAACTTTCAGGAGCGTACCTGTTGATATGTAAGTCGGAATCATAGGAGCTCTAGCTTTTCAAAAATTGAAATTTTACTAACCACTTAATGGGCCACTTTCCGCCTTGACTAGCTTGGTAACACTCACCGTCGCTTCCAAGCGCGCGGGACAAACCGAAATCACTAATTTTTGCTTGATTTCGAGAAGCGAGTAATATGTTGCGAGCTGCCAAGTCTCGATGCACGAAATGGTTAGATTCCAAGTACTCCATTCCTATAAGAACTACCTTGAAGCAAAAAAGAGTTATAATTTAATATTATGAAAGCATACCACATGCTATTTGCGAAGCCCATAATTTTAACTCATAGTGAACTCTTATTGTGTCTTTTTGCTCTAAAATAAAATGCAGCATCGAACCCAGAGGCACTAACTCCTGCACCATCATAAGGGTTTCTTCCTTTGAAATGCCAATCAATTGGACAATGCAGTGGTGTTTTAAGTGTATCATAACGGATGCTTCTCGTAAGAACTCCATGCTATTCGAGGGGCAGTGCTCGTCACGTAATGTTTTAATTGCGATTTCTCGATGTTTTTGAGATAACCCAGTGTTAGCTTCTGGATGAATAAGAAGTCCCTTGTAAACTGAACCAAACTCACCTTCACCTATTATCGTCTCAAGCATCAAATGGTCTCTTGGTATAAAATAATTGCATGCGGTTTTACAATTTGTGGCTTCATTCATGTTTGATGTGCTTGATACAAGATAACTCAAGTTCTCGACATCTTTAGCAGACCCTGAATCAATATCAGGAACTACGGCCTTACTCTCTAAGGCATTACCTTCTTGGAAAGTATTTATAAAACCTTCTTCACTAATAGCTACATATTCCTCGGTACAAGATTGATGATAAATGCTGAAAAAAAATTGATGCTGCTTTTACATAATAAAATGTGTACGCTTGCGTAATTTACGTTTGTTTTCGTTCATGCTCAATAACCACGTCGCTTTTTGTGAAGTAGTCCACTTCGTCTTCAGTCTTCTCTTCAATACAAATTTTGATCACCTCATCATTCGGAGATAAGTCTTCTTTAAAATTCGATGCCTTTTTAACCATGTCAACGACTGAATTATTCTTAGGGACATTATAAAATTCATTCATTAATGGAGTGGATATGTTTGATTCATTGAAATCTGTCGAGAATGAAAGATTTTTAATAAAATCTTCCGCCTTTTGTATACCTTCTTCACTAGATATTTTTAACTTGTCGTTGGTCGAATTTATATTTAACCTTGTTTTATTTTCTTTTCGTAAAGTGCCTTTGTTTTCCACATTTTTTCTGGGACTTTAACACGTGATGAAGCAATAGAAACTCTAATGGAATTTTCAAAAACTTTACGAAGTCCAAATTCAGAAGATGTTAACACTAATATGAATTCATCCCCTGCCGAAACCGATACTACTGGTTGTTTTTTAATCCGTTTCTCAGATAGAAAAAGGGTTGGTTCTGGGTATGTTTTGACGATGTTCTCCGACAATACCATAAAAAATTTCATTATTTCCCAATCAGTAAGTGAACATTAACCCAATAATACATTTAGAATAATTGCTGTGCAATAATAATATACTTATCTTCAGTCCAAATTCTTGTTTATTGACGACGGCCCTTACCTACCATCATTAGAACACTTAGTTGAACATTTTATGCATTTTGCTGACGGTTTGCCCGTGAATCTTCGTTATCCTATTGCACCAAAGCCAAAACCACCGCTACCCTTATTCTCTACTATGCCAAGAACAAATC
>CCAG010009456.1:0-22958 GCA_001077435.1 Glossina morsitans morsitans
CTGCTCTGGAAAATACGAAGTACTTTTATTTACATCTAGCTGATACGATCCTTGTTCTAAACCGATAAGAATATCCAAAGGTTTTTTATGATTTGTTCTTGGCATAGTAGAGAATAAGGGTAGCGGTGGTTTTGGCTTTGGTGCAATAGGATAACGAAGATTCACGGGCAAACCGTCAGCAAAATGCATAAAATGTTCAACTAAGTGTTCTAATGATGGTAGGTAAGGGCCGTCGTCAATAAACAAGAATTTGGACTGAAGATAAGTATATTATTATTGCACAGCAATTATTCTAAATGTATTATTGGGTTAATGTTCACTTACTGATTGGGAAATAATGAAATTTTTTATGGTATTGTCGGAGAACATCGTCAAAACATACCCAGAACCAACCCTTTTTCTATCTGAGAAACGGATTAAAAAACAACCAGTAGTATCGGTTTCGGCAGGGGATGAATTCATATTAGTGTTAACATCTTCTGAATTTGGACTTCGTAAAGTTTTTGAAAATTCCATTAGAGTTTCTATTGCTTCATCACGTGTTAAAGTCCCATGATACCATTGCGATTTCAAAGTTCTTGCTGGAGGCAATATGTAGCTTTCCAAAAACGCAACCACTTCACGATGTCCAGCACGCTTCGCCAGATCAAGCGGAAATTCGCCTAGTGATGTCCGAGGTAAAAGCGGTGCATGAAAGCTCAACAATTCTTTCACTGCTTCTAGATTACCGCATTTAGCAGCCTCATGCAAAGGAACATAACCATTTTTTATATTACGACCTTGCACATTAGCTTGTGCTAGAAGAAGTGATTTTATAAATGATCCCGATTGGTACCGGCAAGCATACTAAAATGTATATAAAATATTTATTGCATACATAAACGTTAAACAAAAAATTAATGAAATACAATACATGCAGTGGCATGTAGTTAGCGGTGTCCATACAATTGACGTTAACTCCAGCTTTTATTAACAATTGGAGCATTTTTTCATCTCCATGCAACGCGATTAAATGCATAGCAGTTTGACCATCGCGGTTTTTGGCGTCAACATTACGATAGCCACACTTCAATAGTTCTGAAACAACTACGTAATTATTTTTCATAACTGCACGATGTAGTAGGTTGCTTGTTCCTTGACTTCGAGTGTCATTTGGGGGTGGATCTTTGCGTATGAATTTTGTCAACTTCGTGACTAAACCGTTTGCAGCTTGCTGATAGAAGTCCACTAAAGTTTCCAAACCGTGCAATATTTTTATTTTATCTTCGATCGAGAAGAATGCGTCTTCGCCGTGACGTCTTATTTGATAATGGCACACTTCTCCTTGAAAAAGCAATGTCAATACAAAATCTCCCGCGGCCGTACTACTTTCTCGTATTAAAAATGTTCCGTCCAAGTTTCCTCCTATGTTAATATAAATATTGTCAATGTTCACAATTAACTAGCAAACATTTTTCTACCGTTCTTAATTAGCTCTTCCGCATTTTCTCGACTAAGTTTTCCGTGATACCAGCACAAATCTTCATCTCGATTCATAATTGAAACTCCTGTATTTTATCTTGAAGGAAAATCTTGTCCGAAAATTTCTTCAACTACTAACTTAGCATGTACATGAAATTCATAAAAATCTCCTTGGAAACGTTTCTATAACTACAGCCTTTCTAATTTTAAAATGGCTGTATTAATTACTTTTCAGATAAATTTGTAATGAATTGTTTTTTTTTTTTTAACTTAATTGTCACCAATAAATATTATCACAGTATAGGGCTGCCAAATTAAATGTACATTCACATAAAGGCAGTGCTTGTGTATCTTATGTTAACTAGCTCTCATTTGGACGGGGTACATTTGTTTGTTTACAACGATACAATTGAAAACAAGATTATACAAACGTAAATAAAAGCAAAATGATGCAAAATTTGATAAAATGATAAGAAGTTAAATAATTTTACATAATTTATATAAATTTATATTTTCATTTCTTAGAAAAATTTTGAATTGATAACTTGAACTTTGATATATATATTTTTATTATTATTTTATACAAAACAATATATTTATACATTATGAATTGATACATACATATATGGAGTGCATAATATTTTAAAATGAATTACTGAGCAATCCTAGTTTTGTGTTACACACGTAAAAAACTACTTTTTAATTGTCACAAAACATCTTAGAGTTGATTTATTTTTTATATTCTTTATTTCAATGTTGGAAAGTTCAGAAGATATGCTGATTCATATTTCCCCACTTAGCCACCTCAATTACCAGGCCTCTAGCAAAACGGCGATACCGTCGTCGAAACAAAACTCACCACCATCCCGTTCAGCCTAAGGTAGCCTTTTCGGTTTATGAAACATTCTTCTTTTTTCGCGGCTTACAAAAATGTGGGTCCGTCTATGCATCAAATTGCTTAAATATTACGAGTATTTCAATCATCGTTTATTGTAGAACAACGTTTCACAAGAACATGAAAAGCACAGCAAGATGTTGCTTGGATTCATTTTTCCTAAAATGTATTCAAAAATCTCCTTTGACACCTACTGCTATATGCATATTTTAATTTACATTGTTGACAAAAAGATAATGTTGATGTTGATGTTGATAAAAAGATTTATTTACACATTTTCGGGTAACGTGAGAGAGTTTGAAGCGTGCCGCAGAGCCTTTCTACGTGTCAGAGGATTACTTTTTCGCCAATCTCAATATTCCTGTACTTCCAAGCAACGTAATAGGAGCAAAGGAACTATTCCGCCTTGGGTGTATATTTTCCTCAGTATTACTTGATTATTTAATAACAATGTTTTAGTTTTTTTTATACACGTTTGTAGAATGGATTAGGTCTGGTGATGATAGACAAATATATCTAGTAAATGGATTAGATTTTATGACTTGTCGATATTTTGTGTATGATCACGTATGGGAAGATTGATGGTACGGAATTGATTATCAGTTTGACGAATTAAGAGCATTAATTGGAGCGAAAACAAAAAAAAAAAAGAATTAATGTACTTACCTTTCACAAATGCAAAACTTTTCTGGATTGTTTGGAATTTATTTTATTTTCAATATCTAGCTGTTTTCCTTTGTAAATGCAACTCTAGGCAACCAATAGTAACGCAAAGCTTCAACAATTTTTCTTAGGTCTTATTTGATACCTTTGATAGAGCTTTCCTCGCACCTCGTGCATACGTATACCAAAATATGTCGAAAACCGAAAATGAAATCTACTTAACGCCGTATATAACCAGTGATAAAGTATTATCTCGTACACTAGGCATTGCGTTTAACTGGAATAGTTCGAAAGTAATGAATAATTAAGAGATTTCTCTGGCGTGAGGAATTGCGCAATTTCCAACTTTTTTTTAGGCTTTAAAGACTTCGACAATGATCATATGATTTTTTGTGTTCAAAAACCAATAAAATTCTCTTGCTGTAGGTTGCAAAGAGAACAAATGGGAAGAAGGAGATAAAAAAAGTATATCTCAAATTTAAATATTAAAATAAAATGTTAAAGTAAATGCTGGAAAGTTTGCGCATATTAAGTTCGGGCTAAATAAGATTTTTTTTAATGGGAAAAACTATCACCAATATCAACAGCTGTATAAAATATCTTGGCATTTTATACGAGAGTATCCCTTAATCCATTTGGGCATACAATTGTGGGGAGCGACCAGCGACCATATTGGCGCTTGAATTATTTCTTGATGTAGGCTTGATTGAAATTATTTCAAATGCGTATGTATTATATAGAAATGGGCCTCGAAATGATTTCATTTACACAATGTTTAACATAGTATTTGAAATCCTTTACTAACTATTAAGTATGCTCTTATGTAAATAAGAAGCACTTCGATTTATAAGTGCATCGATATAAATGTTTGGCTGATTGTTGTTTCTTGTCTGAAGGTTGCGCTTAAAATTTATGTAAACAGCATTTGAATCGAAAGAATGCCACCGTTGTATTGTGCTTCGAATGCACAGAGGGCGGCTTTTCTGTTTAGACTGAAACCGCAGTGTTCCGATTGTACTATAAGCAATATAAACATAAATTTAAGCATATTTGCGGCCATTTAAGCATATTTACGGTCATTCAACCATATTTGCGGTCATTTGAGCATATTTGAGGTCATTTAAGCATGTTTGCGGTCATTTAAGCATATTTGTGGTCATTTAAACATAAATACGAAGAGGAAATATAAATAAGAACGAAGAGCAAATATAATGCCAATTAAATTATAAAACTATAACGCTGCGCTTTCTATTCGCACGCAATGCACACAATGTATTCGAAATAATGTATGGCAAATTACAATATACGCTCAATAAAAATATATTAAACTCAAAACTATATAGTTAAATATACAAATCAATTAAAAAATAAACTAACGCAAAAAAAAGTAAAAGAAAGAAAACTAAAAGAAAAACACACTGCGGTCTAATTTCATAGTTTACATTAAAATTTCTTGTTGATATTAAACATTGTTAATCTACGCATAATTTTAACTAATGTAGAGTCAGAATCATTTAAAACAAAGATTCATTCGGTGCACAAGAATGAACAAAAATAATATCCTTACACTACCTGCGCACTACACTTGATTAGCTTTAGGAAACAACTCCAATAACACTAAGGTAGCTACGACGGTATCCTATCGCAACCATCTCTATCAACAGCAATCACATTAAATTATGCTGAATTCTTGCGAGTAATTATCGTCGCTTCTGGTGTTCCTCAGCGCAGTCATCTTAGCTCTGGTGATGACAGTGAGCTGGCACCCAAACCAAATGATAACTCTCTACGAAAGCGTTGTTAAGCATTTCATGTATCGCAAAAACGAATTGATTGTGACGATGTTTTTTGTCTATCAGATGTAAGGCAGATTGGCTGTCATTTTCTGACGCTTTCAAAAGTCAAAAGGCAAGAAGCTCAACAAGTGTTGAATATCTTGAATCTGATATTCAACCATTGAGAAACTAAAAACACACTGATCCATCTGTGCCATATATATCAAAATAGTTGTTCTAGATAGAGATAGAGATAGAGAGAGTGAAAAAGAGGATTTGTCAACATTTTTTGTCGAAGCAGATGTTGCCAAAAAAGTGTCTAAGTGTCATTTTTACTGAGTGAAATTCCATACTTGGATGTTGCTAATTTTGTCAACAACGTGTTGAAATTTTTGGTAGATGACTTCCTGAAAGGGAAAGGGCGTTGTAAGCTTGACAGTAATCAATGACTTGGCCGCTAAAAGTATGGTTCTTTCCAAGACAATTATCTTAGAATAGGTATTGGGATCGAGGGTGTAAGTCCTTTAGACCATCTTAGTAATTTATTTTAAAATGTTTGAATTTTTCTCAGTATGTGTTTTTAAAAGTTACAGGAAGCCGGGTGCGCAAATTCTTTTTTTGAGCGGACTAGAGATTTATAAATCGTTAGAGCTTTTTTGACAGGTTAGATTCGTGCTTTTAATAAGCGAAACTGCGGACCAGAATAGTATTTTTAGAATATAAATAACCTCATGTTGGCCATGAAACTAACTTTATGTAGACACTGATTAAAGAAACCTGTCTAAAGTTAGCAATACCATTTAAATCCTTGTCAGGTTCCGGGACAAGTATAATTTTGGTGGGCCGCCGATCATCTGAATCTAATTAAATTTTGGGCAGACTGTCCAACTACATTTCCAGGAAATAAAATGATCGATTTTCTGTTAAGAACCAAGCATTTCAATATATATTATATATTATTTTTTAAAAAACAAACAAGCGCAATTAAAAATGTAAAGGATTATTTTTTGTTTTCACAGAAATACATCACCGTTTTATTTGTCAAAAGACACGCACGCAGAAATTTCGAAAATTTGCCTAAAATTTACATTGACGCACAACGCAACACAGGTTACTTTATTTTGTCAGTACGTGCGCAGCGGAAAACCCAACCGCTGTATCGAGCACTTTGATTTGTGGAAATATAAGCGAATTTCTTACAAATCTATCTGGGACTTTTTAAATGATTTGAATTGGCAAATTACGAGCCACATAGGGTCGTAAAATGTTAATCTTTCCAGCACAACATCACACCTTTTTATGTGCGGTTAGTATAAGTTTTACTTTTAAGCTTTATATGAATTCGATTGCTAATTTTGTTTAGTTGAATTTCATGTGTAAGTAAGTTAAATAAAATAAAATGAAATAAAAAAATAAATTTAATTAAAATCAAATTAAAATAATTAGAGTTAAAATTTTCTTGAATTCGACTGTTAAATTGCTTAGTTGACTTTCATGTATAAGTAAGTAAATTAACAAATAAAATAAAGCTTTTTGTGAAATAAACGAATAGCATACACAATATTTAATAATTTCTTTATTAATATCATAGTAATAATTTTTGCAAACATTTTTAACTTCAGCCGTAGCTGAACAATATAGCTCTTCTACAACAATTGAACAAATAAAAGCTTTTACGGCACGTGCTATTGTTTACATTTTAAAATTTACATTTTGCCCAGCTTTTTTCAAATACTCTCAATTTTGCCCAGCTTTTTTCAAATACTCTCAATTTTGTCCAGCTTTTTTCAAATACTCTCAATTTTGCCCAGCTTTTTTCAAATACTCTCAATTTTGCCCAGCTTTTTTCAAATACTCTCAATTTTGCCCAACTTTTTTCACAATATTTATGTTTATTCTCATCTTTTTTTTGGCCACCTGTTGACGGTTGCGGTTATTTGTTTAGATTTTTTGAACACAGTCGGTGTTATTTTAAATTAAAAGATTACAATTTCGACTCGCTCATTTAATTACTCTCACATGTTATCAAATGATTTCTTCTGATATAAACATTCCCAGAATTTCTAAAAAATGCGGGCACTTTTTCTCAAATTTCTAAAAAATGCAATTGCAGCTCTGAATTCAGTATTCTCTCTTAGTCTACTCTGCAACATGACAAAAAAGGCAAAGTGTAAAAATATAAAACCGATAAAAGCCGATGTTCTCACGGTTACTCCTGGACAATGCCCTAAAGTTGAATACATTCTTCTCGATCCGTCTTGTTCCGGTTCGGGTATACAGAATCGTATGTCTCTGAACCCAGAAGTTAATGATGCACAATGTCTGCAGAAATTAGGTGGCTTGCAAATTAAGATGTTGCTTTCCCTCATGTTAAGCGCATTATTTACTCTATTTGTTCCATTCATAGAGAAGAAAACGAGGATGCGGTAAAAAAATGCTTATAATGCTATAAAAGGCCGCACCGTTTCAGATAGAACATCATTAACATTTCGGACGCGCCAAACTTCTGGTGTCTTCTCACGTCACATTCACAATTAGATTAGATTTGTTAGCGACACTCCGCGACACTTGTTGGTGGTGTATTTTATAACGGATATAACCATAATAGATACATATGAAAGTTCGGGAAGTGTGTCACATATCGTCCACCCGGTGTTGTGGTTTTAAATCAAAACCTGACCTTTTTAAATTTATTTTGCAATTACGATCAGTTAGTTATTTTCTTATTTTCTCCGCGCCCTACAAAGTGAAAGCAGCTTTCAAACCAATTGCGACGGACTGGCTTTGTTATTCTTTCAATAGTAAACCAATATGTATGCTAATAAGCAATAGAGCATGAAAGATTGATTAACATTTGAATAACATTTTCACTTTCAAAGTACTACTCGTTATGCTACACATTTGGGCATATCTGTTAATGGGACGAAGTAACAGAAATGGCGTGAGCATATCTGTTAATGAGACGAAGTAGCTTTGCCGGTTGTTGTCCTGTATGTCTATCGATTTATCTATCATGAGATATTATTTTCACTCATTATCTTATCATATAAGTAATGAATGTTTTATTTTCAGCAAATATTCAATAAAGTTTAGTTTTATCATAATTAAATAGGAATTACGAAAATATTTAATAAATCTTATTAGAATACGATTTGCAAAGTTCCTAAATAAACTCCCGCTTTAAAAGTCTACATTTAAGTCAATGGAAATCCTTTTATAGGATAAATTTTATCGGTGATCCCTAAGCGAGTTGATTTGAAAAAAAGTAAGCGGAGCGAAAATGGCAACCCAAAATATGTGATATTCTAGAAGTACCGTACTCCATACATGTGTGTATAAATTTGTTCTATATATTAAATCGCTTTAAGCGAAATTTGAAAGATAATTTCTCTGCCTAAATATTTTTTCCCACCGATTGTTACTCCAAAGGTTATGTGTTATTGCCGGTCGATCACTCCACCAAATTACTTTGCAAAGTCTAAAGCAGTAATTTACTATAGAGTTCTTGCGAGAGGAGAGAGGAGATTGAGTAGGCAACCATTTTCATTTTTGAAACGAAGCTTTTTTTTGGAATGGAGGATTCGATTTGGTCTTTCCTGAGAGATATGATTTGTTTTTTTATTCAATTTTCAGAAAAATTTCGCGGACGGTGGCCTATTGAAGTGCTATTGGTGCAAGTTACAATATAAATTATATTGATCCTGAAAGGACAATCATCAGAAAGTAGTAGACAAATATAAACATCTCAAAATGCATAAAAAGAACAAAATAAATTTTACCACTGCCAGCTGACCTATTCCGCGTTTCTATTTCATTTGTCTCTCACAACTTTCCTATTGAGCGGACTTTAAAATTTTTCATAAACTGCTATCAACACAAATTAGGAGCATCATCAAAATAACCAGATCACTTGGTTGTATGTTGTTCTATAGTTGTATACTTTTGTTCTCTCACTTGAAGCTCATTAGTGTGCAAGAATGCCCGACCGTATCGCCTGGTAAGTTCAGTTAACTTTATTTTGTTTTGGTTTGACACAATGTTTCTTATCTTAAATTTCTTTTTAAATTAGTTAATAATGATAAATGTATAGAATATATATATTTATTTTCAATTTCATTTATCATATATTGCTTTCTACACATCTTGATTTAATACAGTTTTATTAAAATAAATATGATTAATGCCAGAAATGACAGAGTTGCTTTCAATAAATGCAAATCCTCTGCAAACTATTTTATACATGTTTACATACACGTACACATAAACATGAAACTGGTGATAAACCTGGTATTTGAGTTCCGTTAAAACTTTTGAAAAATTTCCATATATCTGCCACCGGTGATAAAAATGGTATGTCAGTATCTACGTAGAGTGTCGCACCAACTGTTTCTAAAATAGACTGCAGGAAATATTATTCTCAAAGTGACAAAACACAGCTTAAAAAGATTGCGCCATTCTCTTTCACTATTGCAGTGGTGACAATCTAAAACTGAATTCGGGACGAATAGTACGCCAATCGTTTAACTTTTCATTAAAACTGATCATAAGACGTTTTTCCGCAAATATTAGAAAATACAGCTTTTCTCTAGAGGAGTTAAATAACAAAGTGGACTTAATCATTACCAATACTTCTTGCATTCTTTGCCTACAAACTACTACGGCTACTTCACATCAGTGTAGTTTCGGCTATACATATTAAGTGTGGACTCCGCCTTTATTTCTTCTCTTTTCTATTCTTCTCTCGCGGGCGCAAGTGGGCTTGTGGAATTTAACTTATTGGATTAATTCAGCCAAGGTAACCGCCATCTCTCTTGGACTCACGCCTGTCAGTCCGGCGTTTGTTGTGGAACATCCATTTTCAAGAATATCCAATTGGAATCGAACAAATATTTTTTTCTCTCTTCTCTTCCTTCTTTAACTATCTACTTTTGATTTCCCGTAAAGTAAAAAAATTTATGCCGACCGAAATTTCAGAGTGTTCTATGAAGGATTGTGTTGTTTATATATATACATATATAATAATATTTAAAAACAAAAATTCATATATTTTCTTCTTTTTCTGTTATTCAGCAAATCAAGAACCGAAAATTCGCTAGGATGTGTAAAAATGGCCTAATGTGAACGCAGACTTTTTTGATTGGTCCTTAGTAAAGTTGGGATTAGATTTGATATTTAATATTATTATTTGACTAACTTCTTTTTAATTTTGTGTGTTATGGGTCCGCCACGTTAATTTTTTTTTATTTATGCATATTACTTGTCCGCCACATACGATAGAACGGAGTCATATAGTATGAGGAAATAATGCCAACTTTTGCCTATTACTGAAATAAAAATGAACGGAAAAATAATAACCTAGGTGCTACCTAAGCCTCAATACCGGAATGGTACAGTAATTTTTGATGATCCTCACATCAACACGGGTAATAAACCCATGTTCAGTTTGGCAACTGATTACGCCATGATCGTATGGTTTTATTTTTGTGTGTGAGGAGTTATTGCACTGCTTTCAATTTCTTATTGCGTTATATCTTTTTACGCGTTTGAAGTCTAATTATTTGTAAAGGCATAAAGATGTAAAGGGTGTAAGAGTGAAAGAATTATATTAATTATATTGAAGTTTGGTCGTGATTTTCATTTTAGTTCTTGCGTTCAGTGCTTGTGCTCTTGATAATAAGTCCCTTTCGTGTTTTTTTTTATTTTGGTGATTACGGCTTTTCTCTTACTCTTTGTTTACCGTTGCTTCAGTAGTGTGAAATTTTCGTCTAATTTGAGAGAAATTTTTGTGATTTTGTTTTCTCTCTTTTTTTTTGGTATTTGCAGATTGGTTTTGCTTTCTATTGTTCTTTTGCTCTCTGGTTACAGTGTCAACGTAATGGAGAATTTTTCTTAAATTTTTAGATAAATGTAGTAGTGTGCATGTGTGTTGAATTTGCTCTTTTTTCTCATCATAATCCACTTCTAGCTTTTTGATTTGACATGGAGTGTCTATATACATCATGTCGTGTAAAAACTAGGCCGGAATCCGAAATATTTGTTTCGTGTTGGCTTTGCGATCGCTTTGGCCATGCAAAGTGTGCCGGCATAATCGGCCGTGCTGCTGACGCAGTCGTTGACCCCTCGAAAGGCTTACGATGGTCATGTCCTGACTGTAGGAAGCGGGACATTGACTTCTACAAATTGTTCACGGAGACGAAAAATGGTTCCTCTGAATTGAGTAAAAATCTCGACTCCTTGTGGGAAAAGTTTGAGGTAGTTAAGTCTACGTTTGGTGAATGTTGCTTATTGAGCACTCATCTCCTTCCCAGGCTAGCAAAATAGCAACTCGTAGCGTAGCGTGTGGGACGTCACCTCTGATTCCTTCTAAACGTGATTCGCTACTACAAGTTAGCGCTCCCTCTAACTCTACAGTGAAAGTCAGCGTTTTCGATACTGCTGAGTTGGTCGGTAACAAAATAGTTACAAACAGGCCGGCAAGCCCTTCTGTTCTAAGTTATGCTGAAGTGGCAAGGGTATCTCCACCCAATGCTGTCGCTCATTCTAAACAGGCGTCACCGCCTAAAAATAATAAGAGCAAAGTAAATCATCTTCTCCCCTTTGCTGTTCGAATGTGAATGGTGGTCACCAAACTGGGCATGTCGCCCAAGCTGCTCGTGCAAGTGTGGTAACCCCCTCAATATTCTCCACATCGTATAACGCCCTTGCCGTGAACCCTACTATTCCTAGTAGTAATGACATTTGCTTGACGGCAGTTCCTCCCAGGAAAGCAATATTTGTGTCAAGACTGGCACCTGAAACATCGGGGGATAACATAAAAGCTATCTAGCGGTGACTTAAAGCGCGTTAGCATTTTCAAATGGGTCGTGCTCAATCTAGAGGCTAGTCGAATGTGAATGCTGGTCACCAGCCTGGGCAAGTCACACAAGCAGCTTGTGCAAGGGCGATAACCCCATCAATATTGTCCCCATCTCAAAACTCCCCAGCCGTGAACCCTCCTATTCCTAGTAATGATATTTGCCTGACGGCAGTTCCTCCTAGAAAAGCACTTTTTGTGTCAAGACTGGCACTTGAAACATCGGTGGATAACATAAAAAACTATCTGGCGGCGAAAGTCCCATCAGTCAACTTAAAGCGCGTTAGCATCTTCAAATTGGCCCCTTCTCAATCTAGAGCAATATTTTCTTTTAAAATACTAGTTCCGACTGAAAATAGTGAAATGTTGTTAAATAAACTGTGGGCAGTAGGATCGTTAATTAAGGAATTTATTCCTCGAGATCGACCCCGTAATACCAAAGCAGTAGTCCTGCCGCCTTTAAAAAACTAAATGTTTCTTCAGGCCCATTATATCTCATTTTACAAACTGTTAGGGGCCTAAATTCCACAATTCGTTCTACTTTCCTAAATCCAGTAAGCACTGAGTTTTTCTGTTTTGCTTTCACTGAAACTTGGTTAAAACCTGACATACATTCGTCGGAACTATTCCATAACTCTTTCCATGATTTCAGAAATGACCAATTGAATCGCATTGGTGGCGGTGTATTAATTGCCATATCTGCGTTAGTCCCGTCCAATTCAATTGAATTTCCCACGTCTCCTGACGATGAATTTATCGCCATTTGAGCGAAAATGCCTAATAAACAGCAATTTATAACCTGCTCCTACAATCCCCCAAATTCGGATATCTCCATATATAAGAAACAGGCTGCCCTCATTTGTGAAGTGGCCAAGGAGTCTAGACCCACCGATTTTGTCGTTGTGTTGGGAGATTTCAACTTGCTTCAAGTCACTTGGTGTAACAGTGATAATTCTGCCTGTTTAATTCCTTCTTCAACATCTGATAGAGCTATAGGGTTCTTTAATGAATTACTTGACCATAATTTAGGTCAATATAACCGTATCCTTAATTGTAATGATAGATCTTTGCTTTGCCAATTTTCCTGAGATTAATGTAAATCGTTGTCCACCTTTTAGTCTACTTGAGGATCCTTATCATCCAGCAATGTGTATTTCCTTTCATCACAAGTATGATGGTTCGTTGAACTGCCTTAATATTCCAAATCCAACCTTTTCCAGCAAATATTATGATTTTCATAAAATCAATATTGTATTGCTCAACCGGAAGTGTAAAAAGCTTATTGTCATCGTTCTACAATACATTAAATCTAGCTATTGCTGCATCTGTTCCGATTAAGCAGTGCTGACCTCGAAGCAGGTGTCCCCGTGATTTAATAAGACAACTAGATATTATAAGGATAGGAAAAACAAGCTTTTCAAGAAATTGTGGCTCTTCTTTAGACTATTTCGCTTACTTAGCCGCAAGGCATAGATTTAACTCCCTCAACCACCATTATTATTGCAGATACCTTCAGTTCACTAAATCTCTCTATTTGCTCATCCGAAACACTTTTTTAAATTTGTTAATTCAAAAAAAAAAATTTCCGCACATCTCTCGCATGTTTCTTTTAATGGCTTTGATTCCTCGGATGATTTTGAAATCTCAAAACTGTTTGCTGAGTACTTCCGACGAAACTTTTCGACTGCAAGTTTCGATTTATCAGTAAATTATCCATGTACTATAACTAACTTGGCTTCAATATCTAATTTGGTTATTTCTGAATATGACGTTTTTAAAGGGTTGAGTTCTCTAAAATATAGTTGTTCGCCTGGACCTGATGGAATTACATCATGCGTCCTTAAATCTTGCGCTATCGAGCTTTGTGGTGTTATCTCAAAAATTTTTAATCAGTCCTTGAACTTAGGTGTTTTCCTTTGGTGTTGGAGGAGTAGTTTCTTATTCCTATTCACAAAAGTGGGAGTAGACAACTTGTTGAGAACTATAGAGGCATCGCCAAGTTGAGTATCTTGCCTAAACTATTCGAGCGAATTGTAACTTAGCATTTGGCCTTTGCCATCAAATCCTATATTTTTCCACTGCAACATGGCTTTCGAAAAGGAAGATCTACGGTCACCAATCTGTTAGAGTTTACTTGTCATGTTTTCAAGGCTTTTTCCAGTGGCTCTCGCACCGCGCTGGCTTCCCTTCCCATTTAGTGAAATGGATAAGCTCTTGTCTGCATAATAGGTCATTCAGGGTTTTGTTTAATTTCACCACCATATGAATTCCCCGTTACGTCAGGCGTACCACAAAGTAGCCACTTAGGACCCATTTTATTTAATCTATACATTAATGATTTGCTTTCGGTGATTAAATCCAGCCAGATCTTAATGTATGCTGATGATGTAAAACTGTTTTCTTCCTTTTCCATAGAATCGCAATCACATCAGCTTCAAATTGACCTGAATAACTTGGTTTCATGATGCTCGTTGAATTATATGACACTAAACCTAAATTAATGTAAAAACCTTTCTTTCACAAGGAGGAAGTCATCCATTACCCAGTATTTCATAGATTCGCACAAGTTGCAGGACGTCGATTAGTTCACAGACTTAGGCGTTCTCTTTGGCAATAGGCTGCATTTTAACTTACACCATGAGCTCTCGTTAAACAAAGCTAGGTTCGCGCTTATAAAGAGGGGGTCCAAAGAGCTTGATGATCCCTACATTACCAAAAGGCTGTACATGTGTTTGGTTAGACCTATACTTGAGTATGCTTCTGTTGTATGGTCTCCTTCATATGGGTGTTATGTAGATTCAATTGAATTTGTTCAAAAGCAATCCTTGCTGCTTGCCCTTAAGAATTTGGGTTGGAATCCGATTGCCTCCCTTCCCCCCTATGAAAATAGGTTGCTTCTGTTGTCCTTACCGTCTCTTATATATGTATATTTGTTCTTGGCGTTTCCTTCGTAAATGGTGCTATTGACACGCCGTCATTACTTGGAGAAATAAGTTTTAATGTTCCTAACCGCTTCTCTAGGCACTTTATCTTGTTTAAGCTCAGTCAATGTAAATATAAATGTGAGCTGTTTAACCCGCTCAGAGTTGTTTGCAAGAATCTAAATGACGTATGTCACTTATTCTCACTATCGGATTTTTTGAAGTCCATTAAAGCCACATTGCTTAATACACGTGATTTACCAATGTCGTACTTAAACTAGCTTTTAACCATAAAATTAATTGTTGTTAACTATTATCGGTTGCCAAACTTATGCATGTTTGGCATGGCTTAGGGATTCATTTGCAATTTGGTCCTGTACCGGTTGTGGGTGTGGCTCCATACTGGTGGTGTACATGCTTTTTTTTCTTTTTTCCTTCTTGTTTGTTTTATTGTACTTATACTAAGTTTTAATATTAATTAATTTAAGATTTACTTTCAGAGTCAATTGAACTCGACTGTCATTGGTTTTAGTCGAGTTTCATGTATAAATAAATAAATAAATAAATAAATAAATAAATAAACAAGGCATGGCTTTTATTATGCCGCCAATAATTCGGATATTCGGTTGTCTCTCTGTACTTGGTTCCTTGATGAAATTATTTTGCGATATTTTGACTTGATTATATTGCTGCGGCTCGTAAAAACTATACCGATATCGCGGAATATAAATGCAATTGCTTTTTTTAATTTCCTTGCAAGTAAGGAGAACGATTTAATGAACTTAGGGATAACAGGTTTCCTGAACGTTCAACAGATTTTCTTGAACTTTTAATAGATTTAACAGATTTTGCTGAACTTTTGGCACATTTTGCTGATTATATTAATTATTATTATATAATTATTATTATTAATTAATACCTCTCAATGAAGTTATTGCAAATTGTATCAAAACTTATCAAATTCGCCAAATTAAATGTAAAGAGGAACGTGTTAAATTAAAGAACAAAGTTTTAAGCAATATTGAGATAGGTGGGGAATTTTTATTGAATATTTTTAAATTTAAGGTTTTAAAATTACACTCTTGCAAATGCAGTTTTAAGAAAAAAGTTTTGGGAATACGGGGCAAGAAAGCTGTTACTTTAAAGTCCACACCTTATTCAAATACTAGCACATAATTTCTTTGATCTTCTCAGAGGTGTTTCGTCGGTGGTCGCAATGGCCCAACGCGCCTTTGGTGAAGAACATTTCAATTTAAAAGGGGATGAACAATATGGTTCTAATGTAAGCCGGATTTTACGGCGGCGTGTAACTGAAAGACTTCATTTTCTGTTTTCCCGCCATCAAAAAAAAAGGAAAGACGACCTCTAATATAGTGTCTCTAATTACTATTTCTACAACTTATAATAAAGCCGATTTCGAACTATCACAATTGGACGTAAACGATGAAGTCAATTCAAAAAATATATTTAGCCAGCATGTTTTATCCGTTGTTTTCCATTGCACCTTAACTCAGCGATGAACATACGTAGATAAAATAAAATAATAAATAAATTCTTAATAATAATATTTTTATATTCCTTAATACAGTTTTATATTTCTTAATACACAAATCTTAATAAATAAATTTGGTAATAATTTCAAAGGTATTTCTATACCCTCCAATTCGATTTATCACTTTAACAGCGATGGCCCTTCAGTTTCTTACTTTAACAGCAATGGCACTTCGTGAACATAATGGGGCTTTCAAATTTTATGAAAAAACTGTGTAAATAGCTGTTGTGTATATAATTATTATCAAAGAGAAGGCTTCGATTTTCTCACACTCTACAACTTTATTTACTTTATTCTCACTCAAATAACAGAATGCAAGTTCTTGCAATTTGTTGATGTGTAATATTTTTAGACTGTTTGGTTTTTTTGTTTTTTTTTTTGATAAAGCAAAGAAGGAATGCATGTGTGTGTGATATAGAATGGAAAATGTATGCATGTAGGTTCGGATCGAGGGCGACTCAAAGACGTTAATCTCGATAATGACGAAGTCGCACAAGGCCAGATCGCGATTCTGGGCCCTAAGAGTACCCATCCCACGTCACAACTCACCATTTGGGAGGTACGCATCTATTCACTTTTCTTCTTCCTCTGTAGTAGTAGACATCTTTATTTCCTTGTTTTGGATGATAAATGCTTTAGCTTACGTCAACAGCTTGTCTTCAATCTTCTTCTTCTTGAAATGTATTCAGCGAGTAAACAACAAATGGTTCGTCACGTCATATTGAAAGATACGTGCGTCTTAACCATATTTAAAAACGGTCTCGACGACTACATTAAACCAACTGCCTTTGCGGCCCAACCAAAGCAATTAAGATTGCGCTACAATATGAAAGTGCGAGCCAAACAAATTGACAGGTAATGAGAATACATTACCAGAAGAAAAATTCGTACAATCACCACAACAAAAACTACCTACACTAACCAAAACAACAGAAATCAATATCACAATGATAATCCTAATAAACACAATCAAAGGTATAATAATCAAAACAGGAACTATTACAATAATAATAACAACAATTTTAATAGAAATAACAATAATAATTTCCATACCATTAACTACAACAACAATAATAGGAATTTCAACTATCGAAATCAAAATAATAATAACAACATAAATCAGAGAAACAACAACCAAAACAACCGCGTACACGCGATAGAAAACCAGGGAAACGGATTTCACCCGGATTCCTTGACGATGCCCCTGAATTCGGGACAAAACACTTAACCAAGCATCCACTGAATACGCAAAACACGCAAACTCCCATATCTTCTTCCTCTCAAAATTATCCAACTATATATTACTAAATACTAAAAATGCAACAAAACCAGAAATATCATTTCTACTAGACATAGGAGCAGACACATTTTGCAACATTACCCACTAAATAACTCAGAATGTATTAACTTAACAGGAATAGCCAACGAATGTAGAATGTAGAAACATTGGGAACTACCCATTTAAATATAAATCTAGGAAACGGAATCACTCAACACAAAATACAATTAGTAGACCAGAACTTCCCGATAAAAACCGATGGAATCATAGGGAGCGATTTCCTACGCAAGTATGCATGCAAGTCGAATTAAGTATAAATAGCACATATTTTTCAATAAAGAATTAATTGTCAAAAAGCAATTCACAAAAAACGTTTTACTCGCTTAAACTGAAAGGCGTTACATCCGCCTATAATATTAGCTAGGAACTGCTTCTTGAAGAGACTCATTGGCAAGCTAAGAAGCAGATTGACTTGGCAGACTGAAGCCGAGCAGTCCGAGCAGGGAACAAATTCATAAACATCCAAACAAAATAATCTAGAAAACAAGAACAAGGGCATACAATAACAAACAAAATTTATCACAATATGATAATTTGAGAGAAAAAACAGCTGCAGTATGTTTACAAATCAATGGGTGTTATGCAGGGGTTTGAGAGAAAAACAGCTGCAGAATGTTTACAAATCGATGGGTGGTATGTTAATTTGAGAATGAGTCCATGGGTGGTACATGCAGGAACACTGACATGAATGCATGTAAATGCACTTACACTTTTTTAACCTTTTTCTATTCGCTGTTTTGTTGATTTTGAAGACAATTGTTTTCAGAATTAATTTAATGATTGACAAAATCGTGATTCGCGATATTTGAGTATTTGACATCATATACGTTGTTAAGCGAGGATAGTTTTTTCATATACAGCGAGTTTCATTACTTTTTTCGCTCGAGAAAAAGTAAATTTTCCATTTAACAGACTGCGTGAGGAAATATCTAATTCATCTAAGCGGGGATTTGTACTACCTTGACAGACACCGCGAGCAAATTTCTCATTTAACAGAGTGCTTCTGGAAATTTATTGAAAGCAACTCAAATAAAAATAGAAATATAAATAAAAAAGGGAAATATCAAATAAAATTTTATACTGTATTGAAAAATGCTATTGTGCTAAATAAATTTAAGATATATAAACAAATTATAAGAAAGTGTATAAAACACAAATTATCAGAAAAAATTATAATTCGTATTGTATTAAAAATTACTATTGTGTTAAATACATTTAAGATATATAAAGAATTTGTAAGAAAGTGTATAAAAGACGAACTAAACGAAATATAAAGAAATTGTAAGAAATTAACAGCAAGTACATTTATTTCATGCATTTATATTTTATTTATTGACAAGGAGACCCATCGGAGATTCATATAGTTTCCGTGGAAATCTCGTTGGTGTCTCTAGTTACTAGCAATTTCTTAAAAGAAAATTATTCGTAAACAACATTTAAAATTTCGCAAATTTGGTTATCTCAACGCATTTATTTGTAAAGACATGAGAATGTGTAATAGGTGAGCCTATAAATTAATTATTGTTCTTGCACGCAGGTTGGGTGCAAAAGAAATGGAAATTAACGGGCCAGGAACAGAGCCGCAGTACAACATAATCTGATATCACCCATGTTTTCAAAAATAAAAGCAATATTTTCTGCTTATTACTCATAGGATAAACAAGAACAAGTGCTGAAAATTATTCTGCACATTCCTTACATGAAAACATATTATGCTTCCAAAATGCGTTAATTGCAAAATAAATATATTTATACATTATTTATTTATTTTAAGAAGAAATCCTGTGTGAAATGCAGCAGGGTAAAGGTAATTATAATACTACATATAAAAATATTTACATATTATTTATTTGCTTACTTTTAAATTAGGTTAGAATAAAAATGCAATATAACTCTCCGCTACCATACTAATAACAGATTTATAGATATTAACCACACTAATAACAATTTCCATTTGCCGATATTAACCAAACTAATAATAGCTTTTAATAACCAATATTATCCATACTTGCATGAATTATGATCAAGAAAACTTCTAATAACTGATATTTTGTTATTAACACCTATGATGAAGTGAAAAATTGCTATTGAAGCTGTTGTTTTTCCCGTATATCTTTAATGTGAAATCAGTTCCGGCTCTCAGACTAGCGGTGATGAGAGTGAATAATTATGTGGATTTTATTGAAAAAAAGAACAAATTAGTTTTTATATAAAATTCAATTTTATTTTTTAATTAAATAAAATCAAATTAAAAATAAAATAATTAAATTAAAAATATATATCAATTAATTATTAATGAAGTGATGCCATAAACAGGTTATAATTTTTTAATTTTCAGTATTATTGAGAGAAAATAATAAAACAAAATTTATGTAGTAACGATATTTCGTTCAAATTAATTCGTTTTCCGCTCATCGCCTCATATACATCAAGATTCGCTATATGCCACAGGTAATTGAGTTTATCTTTACTCATTTTCATTATTATCTACAATTATTATGTATAATATATTCATTTCTTTTTAATTCAATTTAGATTGAAAAGAAAGCATACGCCTCCACTGCAATACTTCCATAAGCCAAATGGCAAGTTTGTGGACATCTTTATATATAAAATTCAGTAACCGCAATATTTTATATATCATATACTGTCACAGCGATCCTGATGTATTTATATGTACCTTTTATGTATTTATTTATTATGTATAAACAGGACTTATTTTTATTTATTATTATTATTGTCAATATAACTTTATTTTTATTAAAAAAAATATATGTATTTTGTTCATTCAATAGTTTAAGTTTATAATGGTTTGGGTCTAAAGGGGAGCCAGCCATTCAAAACAATTGAGTACGCGCCTACCATGATACCTCAAGGGTGGTGTAGAAAAGCGTGACAAGACTATGCCGTAAAAATTAGACGATCTAATACGTTTTCCATAAGATCCTTTCTTGGTCCGAGAGATATTAATATACCAAGTTGGTGAAACATTCACATAAAGTTAAAAATTGCTAACAAATTGCATAAAAGAAATAGAAAAAATGCAAAAAATTATAAGAAAAAGTCGGTGAAACATTTACATAAAACATAAAACGGACTATTTGAAGCCAGCTCTTTTACGGCTGCCGTCAAAGTTGCCTTTGGGTAACCTTACGATATCTAAAATAACAAAAACAGGCAACTTACACCAAAAAAAAAAACAAGAACAAGAAACTTACACCAGAAAACGAGAAACTCAAAATTGGACTTTGTGTTTTTTGGAAACCTTAGGGATTTAATAAATATTTTTATATGAGTGTCTGTCTTTTGTATTCAAGCAGAAATTTCCATCGTCTATTCTATGTGTGGATTCTTGGAGAGCGTTTCAGGTTATTGATGCTGAGATGGAGATAAATAATAATAATAATAATGAAATGAACGGAGATATGGAGAACGCTAACGAAGATACAAAGCGAGAGAATGACAATGAAATAAATCCCGAAACAACTTCATCGAAACAAGTTCTTTTGCCAATTAATGCTCCTATTGATTGGCCAAAAATTAGTGAAACTACACCACACAGACCTTGCAAACTTGAAGAAAAATGCCAATAATAGAATAGTATAGTATATTATTGTATATATATGTAGTATATTAATGATACTAATAACTAATGAAATTGTTTTTATTCATGTGAAAAGATAATCTGTAGAAATTATAAACCAAACTAGTATTATAACTTATTTAGATCAAAGAATAAATATTTTATTGATATTAAGATCTCCAGGTAATTTAAAGATGCCCACAGGTTAGATGCTCCGAAAAGTAATCTTCGATTACATTGGCATTCAAAAAGGATATGTAACAAAAGACTGTTGTTTTCTAGTTTGTAAAGTTTATACGAGCTTGCCAACGGCCGAGTTGTATCATTTGAAATTCGGTGAGAAGGAACTAAAGAATTAGTGTCCATGTTGCAACGATGCGAAGCATGCTACGTCAACGTTGCCTAGTTCATAAGAAAAAAAAATGTAAAACCGAAAATTTAAGCATTTTTTATAAATTTACTTAGATTTCTTCTCGGTTTCCTTAATTTCTTCCAGCAACTCTATATCCATCCACTCCAGCGGCACATTTCGACATTTTTGATGTTTTCTCAGATGTATGCCACAAAGGCGGTTGCACTGGCCCGAACTACTCAATCAGAAACCTCTGTTTCTGACTGGGACTCCCTGTCTCCCGTCGTTCATCTAGTCCTTTACTTAATCCTAATTCTTAACCTACTCATTCTAGCACTCCCCCCTTAGACAGGAAGAACCTGTGATGCCGAAACGAGGGACGACTTTGGCTCCTCACAATCTATTACATACATACGTAAGTATAAGCGTATACGGCGTAAACGTTTGTTAAACCTAGTCTTTATCCAAGCATGAAAATGTTTTTTACTATTTCATACTACTAGGGAAAACATTTTAAAATATAAAAAAAAAAAACAAAATATTATTCTAGCAGACAAGAAAATTAAACAACTTCAACAACTCAAGAAACGTTGCATCATTAATAGTGAGTTTTTTTTCATATAGGGAGGCGTACGAAGATAAAGAACAACACATTATTAAAAATTAATATTCGATCGGGTATCCTTTTTGCTTAATATCGTCATTTAAACGTTTTGACAAATTTTGTGTAATTTTTCTTGTGTAGAGAACGGAGATTATACTCCATTCTTCTTATAGTCTATTTTTCAAACTTGGACGGAAAAGATTGAGTGTTTGAAGGAGCGGTGAAAAAGTTTGAAGTCTCTGTTTCTGCTTATTTATTGCGTATAAATGCCATGCAGTAACTGGCGGATGGTGCCTAAAACTATTGAAATGTTCAATTATTTTAACAAGAATTTTGTATACCTATCATCTCCCAAATACTGCACATATTTCGCTGTTTTCCGGTTAAGTGGGCAATAAATTATGTTGAAATTCTTGTGATTTTTCAACAAGATTTGTTATCTTACCGAGGTAAAAATGTTATATTGATTCACGTAATTCTAAAAGTAATTTTGCATGAATGCCAATATTAATATCCTTATCTGTGATGGGGGCCTTCCTATTAGCGGTAGACTTCCACGTCCTATCTCTCCATACATTGGTGGTATGCCTCCAGCATCATAGTAGATGAAGGATCAGGAGCTCTAGGCACGTAAAGTGTCATATGAAGGAATTGGTGAGTATGATATTAAAAAAGTGTAAAAGAAGTATGTTCATAATTTGACTTGAAACGCTTATATATCTTGATGACATGATTTAAAAGAAGAAAGGATTGCGAAGTAAGCTGTTATATTGTTAGAACGCAAAATGTTAAGAATGCTGCGGTCACGAAGACCACATATACTCAATTTGCGAAGTGTGGAATGGCGAATAGAAGTGGTAACATTCAGACAGTCAAATAGGTTATGATCAGGAGATTGTAAGTCTCCACATGTACATAAAGGGTTGTTTACTACATGATTATTACATCTCGTGTAATTAA
>CCAG010009461.1:0-38971 GCA_001077435.1 Glossina morsitans morsitans
TTTTTTTTCTTTCTTTCATTTATTATTTATATATTGAAATTTGTTGTACCTTAGTTACCGACTGTGATGATGATGACAATGTGAAAATGTTCAGCTGCTCTCTTGCAGTTTAACGCTATTTTTACGATAAACAAAAAAAAAAATAGTGAAATATTTCGCTTTCTCTTATTTTTATAAACGGACAACGAACAGCAATTTGTTGCGTGCGCACCGTTAATGCGTGCATGGATACGGTACAAATTTAACAACAATTGCTTCATCACTATGATTATAAGATGAAGTGTTTGAATTTGTTGTTAATTATATGCAATCAACAAGTTATTCTTAATGTAACGTTTCAAAAAATATATCGCTCCGCTTGGAAGTTGAGGACAAATTATTTTAAACAACATCTGCGCTTACAGATCAACTTTTTGCCTTAGGAAGTTTGCTATTTATGTAGACCAACACTCGGATATTGATATTGAATTGATAGAGACTTTATAAAGGGTAGCTGCTAAGGGGCTGTAAACCATTCTTGGCGAGTTTTAAACGCAGACAAGCCCCTGTAAAGCACCGGTAAAAGGAAAGGAAAATCTTTGCTCATCCATTAAGACACACGGGCTTTTGTTAATTTGAAACCTCTCTTTGTGAGAGTAGGAGGGGAATATTAAAATTGTTTCGTAGGGTGCATTTTAGTCTATCGTTTACCAATTAATTTCGATATTTCTCTCTCTCGTTAGTTATTCATTTTAAATTTAACTATCATCCGCCTGAGCGAACCGTTAACAAGTCAATGGTCGTAGTCGTGGGTTCGAATCTCAAGTGAAGTACACCTAATTCTCTTTTTACACGATAGATACGTTCCAAAAAATACGTGTAAAAAAAGTTCGCGTAAAAAGAGAATTAGGTGTAAACAATATTAAAAAGTTCTTGTTAGAGTTCACTTAATTAATTTCGTGCTTACACATTTTAATTCATTAAATATTTTATAATAAATAACTTCTACTTTGGAAAAGAAAATTCCTGGAATATTAAAAATCGTGTTAAAACAAAATAATTCGTGTAAAAAAAGAAATTATTTCTTTTGTACTCGTGCTAAATCAAATTCATGTAAAAAAAAATCGTGTAAAAAGAGAATTGGGTGTAGTGTTTTCAATAACGCCGACAGCCTTAGATGGTAGTAGACTTTATTCTTGGAATTTATTTCTCGGCCTATACTAATTATAATAATAATAATAAATTTAACTGTGACACAAGCACACAGCAGCTTTGGCGCCTCGAAATGCAAAAGTTACAAATAGATTTTCCTATAAAATGTAGATCTCGCTCATTAGCGTGAGCAGGTTACTGTGAGCATATTTGTTAGTGTTTGTCTCGACAATCAGACGTGGAGCTTGAGTTTATAACGCCGAAATAATGCCAAACGATCGACGTACTTCCACCAAACAAACAAGCTTGAAATTAGACGCTCTGCGTATACACGCTCACGCTCACGCCCACGCTAGCTAAGAAACTTATTATAATTAATTTTAGATTAAAAGACAATCTTTCAATATTTATTTTTATTTTTTATTTCATCAATGATTTTAATGTTGTTTTGTGCTGCCTCTATGTACTAACATACTATACGTGCATACAACTATATAGAGAATTCTTAGTCGATTTATAAGCATTTCGGCGTCCACTCAATCATATGTCGCCTTTTCGTGAACCATTTATTCTCGTAAAGATTAAAATGGAAAGTTGAAACTTGATGAATATGCTCTTATAGGGTAACAGTTCCAGTTTGATTTTCTCAACAGGAGGAAATCATCAACATCAGGGATGAACGAGCTCTTCCGATAACAAGCAAACTGAAAAAAAAACAATGAAAGGGAGAAGTTTTGTAATTGTCAATAGCTTCACATGATTCAGGTTAAGACAAACGAAACTTTATCCGTGGTTTTCAATGGCATTCCTAATAATGTAATTGTTCCCAATTAGCTCACGTGGGCTTAACTTAAGTTAAGTTAACGTTTCAGCATCAATTTTGAAAATAAGTTTTTGCTTTTTCTTAAAAACACCATAAAGTCTCTTATCGATTTTTTTTTATAAATGCTTTCCTTTTAAAAAGTTTATGAACATGGGAATAGAATCAAGAGGCACACCATGTATATATATTTTATGGCGACACCGGTGCGAGCTAGTTTTCAAACGAAATTGTAAATTTGATAATAAATTATTATGAAAAAATTAGGGGCGGTTGGTTATTTTCTCTGTGAGATAAGTTAAATAACTTTCTCCTTTTGTTTAAAGCTCTTATTAATCATAGCCTGGCATGACAATCATTTATACATTAAATATGAGTCGAGCAGAGATTTCATTTATAAAAGAAAAGTGAAGGAGTATTTTTCAAGTTATGCTTTTAATTACCGCCACAAACAGAAGTACAGATAGATATGCTAAGCAAGTTAATTTCTTTAGAACGCTAAGAAGAAGAATAAAGGGAAGAAGAAGAAATGGGTATTAATAAACTTGTGGAACATGGGGAAAACAAATGTGGAAAGGAGAGTGAAATCTTAAAGCGATCAAGGCATGTCTGTCCCTCCGTCGTTTAAGTTTATTTGGGTCCTTAAAAAGATAGTTAGATAAGGTTTATAAAATCAGCCTCCACTTGACGCTGTGAAAATGATTGTCTTGAAGTAAATACGGCTTAATAAACAATTAATATAACAGAAACGACACAGGCTTAAGACAAATGAAAAGAAACTGAACCAATAAGAGTACTATAGTAAATGCAGTAAGTACAGCAATACAACAAAAACATTGGTAAAAATGAAAATATTTGACCAAAGAGCCATGCTGATGATACAGATCTGTGTCAAAGGTACTTTGTTTGCAAAATATCTTTTGTCGGCTTTTCGTTCTTTGTTTTTTTTGATTGATTTGTGCGCTGCCTTGCAGAAACATTGTTAATACTTAAAGAATTAGTAATTGATTGGTTATACAATTTTTTATATTTTCTTCGCAAGTAATAATAAAATTTATTAATTTAATAAATGTAAAAAAAAAAAACTTGAAAATATCGTATTCAAGTTAATACAATGGCACACGCATAATTTGTATATGTGTGTATGTATGTATTTACATGGATATGTGAATATGTGTCGGAAATTTAGCAAAGGTTTACAGGATATGTTTCAGATGGCTTTTCAACGTGGAAAACTATACCGATGTCATCCATGTCTCGCTACAGTGACGCCAAAAAAAAATTTTTTTTTGCTTTCCTTTTATCAAAAGAAAAAAAAAAAGCAACAACCGAATACAACCAGAAGCAAAGTTATGATTTTTTTGGTGACATCTCTTAGAAATAGTCACCCACACACAGAGAATATCCCAATACAGGACAAAAGGGGTGATGATGATGACGATGATGGTAAAGCTTAGACAAGCTCTTTGCAATGTACATGTGTGTGTGTGGATTTGTGCCCAGCCATGGAAATGTTATTGTTAGTATGTATGTGAATGTGCGAATGGGGAGAGACAAACAAATAGATAGACAGACGGACAGACAGACGGACGGACACACACACACAGACAGACAGACTGATAGTTACTAAATATAAACCTTCAACAATTTTCTTGGTTTTTTTCTTTCTTTCAATTTTTTTTTGTTTTGTGCGTGCATGTGAATGTGAAAGTAACACACGGTGATAAATGGCGCCAATGTGGCGAAATAGAAGCTCGTCATCAAACCCGTAAACCGTTAAAAAGTTTACTAACCTAAAAAAATAAAGGTTTTATTTTAACGTTATTCTCTGCAAGCTTTAAGCTAATGTACGTAGGCAAGGTGGTTTAGGTATCGCCTGAGAACGCGCGGTCGGTGTATCGTTTTTTAAACGTTTCTTCCTACCACTATTACTACTACTACTACTACTGCTATTACTGCAGAGTACGAAATTCCACACATTTATTATTGGGTGTTATAAAATATGAATTGACAGCTTAAGTGATGACGTTTTTTTTTTTTTTGTTTTTTCGATAAACATGCGGCTGCTGATGTTGCGTCTTATTTACGAGGCATCAGAAGCAGCGAGCGTCTTCTGAGCAATGTTGCCGGCAGCAACATCCAATTAGTAATGCAGAGAAAAAGCGAAATTCTGAATGAACTGAAACTATAAAACTGTCGTCAGACAATTGAATGGCATTTAAGACACAAGAACGATTCCAGTGCGGAAGTCTTCGCGTATCGTTGGTGTATTACACTACATTACATACATGCGTACATATGTACATACGTATAATATGCTTGTGCTTGAGCTATTTGTTGTTTGAATTTCTTTTTTGGAGCATTATTACATGAGTTTTTTTTTTTTTCATATCACGATTGGTGGGATTGTTTGAAGTTGTGCTACATCAGATGCAGAGCATAGCACAGCACAGCACAGCACAGCACTGATCGTCTCAGCAAATAACACTTTCTTTGGTAGATTTTGCAAATTTTGCAAAAAATAAAAGAAAAACCGTTTCAAGAAATTGGCATTGTCACCCGTAATAACTGTGCACGCGACGAATGATTTGTGTTTGATTTTTACCATTGATTTCGCATTTATTACATAGTTTCCATTGTTCAACGAACGCAGTATGGAAGGAAGTCGTTTTCAAATAAGATTTATGACAATTATTATAACAAAACTGATGTGTGTGTGATATGTGTGATATGTGTATTGACTCTCTCTAGGTTATTTAATTTTTTCGAAATCTTATGTAATCATTCGCAATCAATCGCATTCGTCTCTTTACAGAATTCAATTAGACACAATCTTTCGCTGCATAATCGATTCATGCGTGTGCAAAATGAAGGTACCGGCAAGTCGTCGTGGTGGATGTTAAATCCTGACGCTAAGCCTGGAAAATCGGTGCGACGTCGTGCAGCTTCAATGGAGACCTCAAGATACGAGAAGCGTCGAGGGCGTGCCAAAAAGCGTGTCGAAGCCTTACGTCAAGCCGGCGTAACAGGTGTTGTACTTAACGATAACACTCCATCGCCAAGTAGTAGCGTCAGTGAAGGTCTCGATCAGTTTCCGGAAAGTCCGCTGCATAGGTAAGTGTTTACTTTTCGCTTTTGTTCTTTTAGTTTTTCGAAAAAAAGTTCGCCTTCAATTATATTGTTTTTAGCTAAAGTAGCGTTTGTGTGTCTCCTTTCTTTCTCGAATATAATGCTCTATGTAAATTTAGATTCTTTCATATAACAATTCATGCATTATCGTTGTAAGTAGTACTAAGTACATGTTCTAAATATGACACAAACGTCGTGTCTCTTCCTCTTCTCTAAATAAGCTTTTTAATTCTAAAGGAAAAAACTGGAGACGTAGTAGTGGCATTTATTTAAAATTTCCCTGACAATTCGATCGTGAAAGTCTTCTATGGAATTACGGAACAATATAAGAGAGAAATTCGCGTTTGACAGCTTACCAGGCGAGCGATTGAAAACCTTGTGTAAATATTCGTAATTCTCTGTAGGCTTGTGTCAATGTATGAAAATACCAAGTTTGGGCCAAATATTGGCGTAGTACGCGATTTTTTAAATAAGCTTCAAATGTACACTACTTACCTACCGTGATCAGCCAGTCGGTATTTTTTTTCGTCTACAAATTAGGTATGAATGCCTAGATCGTGTTCAATTTGACGATAGTTCCGAAGAGAGTTTTAGATGAATTTAGTTTATTCCTGAAAAACAATTTAAGTAACGAGTATCGTTAAGTGTTAGGGGAATCCTTTAGCTTTGGCTGAATATATGAAAAGTTCACACCACCACTTCGCGATGCATAATTTTGTTTAGTATAACAATTCCAAGACTTCGTGCACATCTGTGATCTTCTATCCAAGTATCTAGCTTGAACGGCGTCACCACGTCACGTTTACTGACGCCATGTTATCAAGAAAATACTTGATTCATGTCGAACTATCAGGCTTGTAATGCTATAAATATCCTCCGCATTATTGATTTTTGTACCGTACGTCACTTGTGGTAAAAACACATATTAAGTCTGTGCGGATGTATGCAACACCAAGAAGGGCTTGAGATAGACCCACGTACTATTATAGATTAGTAGATTCAGAATCATTTTCTAAATCGATTTAAGTTCGTCTGTCCGTATGTCCATTTCGTGTTCTTTAGCCTACAGGCGGCAGTTTTTGAAATATTTTGATGAAATTTGGTACATTGAAATATTGTGACCGAAGGACGAACGCTATTGAAAAGAGTTCGGATCGGAGCACTGTTACGACGACAAATAACTGCAGGGTAGAGAAGGGTACTTAGTGGCGAACAGTGACTCACAGTAGTGCTTTTATTTATTTTAATATCTTTAATATTTGTAAAAATCGATGCTACATACTATCTTTCCCCTCGTTAAAACTTGGCATGGGTGCAGATTGTAAGTCTGTTAGGGAAGTTCGATGTCTTGTTGTTGTTACTCATTACTCATTATTCAATTTGATCGCATTCAATAGCATTCAATTAATATTTTTATCACAACAATTGAAAGCAGGAAGCTAAAAAAAGGGGAATTCCAATGTTAGATATATGTCTTCAAAAACAAAAACAAATATTCTTCAGAGCTTAAAATTTTTCGAACTTCTACACCCAATACATATTAAGTTATGCCCGTGTCAGCATAAGCATGTTTACCGCAATAAAAAAGTTAAACTTTTAATAACGTGAAATAGACTTAAATATAATAAATATGTAATAAATATAACCATAAATGGCATCGATTTGTTTGTTAAATATTTTTATTTATATATTTTCTTCAATTTTTATTTAAAACACATGGAAATTTTTATTTTTATTTGATTTACTTTATTTTTTGTTGTTTTTTTTTTTTTTTTGTATAATTTGAATGAAAATTGAAATTAGTGGCTATCCCATATCACCTGACTTCCGGCAACGTGCCTCGTCGAATGCTAGTTCCTGTGGACGTCTTAGTCCACGACCTGCTCTTGTAGGTTTGGAACTGGATTGGAACTTCTCACCCGATTATCAAAACGCTTCAATAAATTCAGCTCAGTCGACAACATTGGACCAGTTGGCCGGTTCAATAGCGGAAGAATTAAAATTACAAAAGGATATGATGCAACAAGGGTCAGTCATTTATAATTTAACTTTTTCTTATTTTTGTAAATCTCTTCTTAAGTTCTTTTTCCGTTCGTTCTGAAAAACTCTGCAAAACATTTATTAGTAGTTGAAGGCATGAAAGCAAATGCAAACACTATAAAGAAGAATTCATTGCATGCCGATCGATGGTTTTTTTTAATGGGGGGGATATTAAAAGAGATTTTCGAAAGGGAAAATCGAATCAGTGAAAAATGATTCTAAATTTTACAAAATTTATGAACAGATAAATAAATTCAATTTACTTTTGCTTCTCTTTGAAACCAAACGATCATATGGTTGGCACAGGTTTAGTGCCGCGTCAAGTATTGCTTCTCAACCGCCACCGCCACCTTATCCTTCCAATCAGCAAGCCTATAATATTAACGGACCCATTTCGCAAGGTTACAATAGTCTGCAGATCCAACAGTGTATGCTGCATCGTTCGCTGACCTGCACCTGCTTACACAATAGTCGTGACGTAAGTGAAAAAGGCATAATTTAAGCAAATTCTATTCGAAAATAATTTACGGATTTTCTAATAATAATGTATTTTAGGGCCTTTCGCCTAATTCTGTTACAACCATGTCGCCTGCCTACCCAAACAGTGAACCCTCTTCCGACTCACTGAATACTTATAGTGGAGTAGTAATGGATAACAGCTCTATGGTGACGACAGGTACAAATTCGGTGCTACTGATACAACAACAGCAGCAGCAACAACAACAACAACAACAACAACAACAACAAAGTCAGCAGCAAATGCAGCAGCAGCAACGACAACAACAACAAAATCAATCTCTAAACGCAAATCTAGAAGGTATCGATTAAAATTAAAACAGAATTTATGTTTACAGTGAACTTTTGAAGAAACCTTTTACTGCGCTAAGTTTTTTAAGCGCATCGGAAACGGATCAGGCCCATTTTTAAACTGTAACTCTATTTAGAATATATTGCCTACGAATGTTAAATTCATTCCAGTTTCTTGTGCCTTTTTCTGCGGGAAAAGCAAAGCTCTTATATCCACCTCCAGCAACTATGTGATATGCAATTTGACGCATTACACAAACAGCGCATAGCGTATTTGTTGGAAGCCTTTTATATGAATGAAACGCTTAGTGCCAATCAACCAAACTGCATCAAATATCTGATTGTGCTTTGGGCATACAGAATCAATATATTGGTTAAAATTTTTCAATTATTATAAAACAGTTTGTTTCAATATGAAAGATAGAATTCAACTAAGAATAATTGGATCCTCCTTTCGTTTTTGACTTCACTTATTATTAGTCGAGTTATAATTCGTAGAGAATATCGGAAGTGTTGAAGTTGGAAAGAGTTTATATTGATTAGAAAGGAATATGACCTCTTTAATCCCGTTCACCATTTTCTCATAAATTTCATGTTTGTTTCACTGTTTCACTGCAAATGGATGCAAACTAATGCCATTACAACATTACAGACAATAATTGCGCTTCGACTTTGATTGGACAATGCATGGAAGCCCTAAACAATGAAACACCAATTGTTGAATTTAATATCGACAATTTTCAAGGTGGACTGGAATGCAATATTGAAGAGGTACGTAGCATTGAATGTTAATTGAAAGATTCTTTCCGTATATGGGAAATTTTGTAAAACAATGCAAATTGTAGACTGACTTTAGAAAGAAAAATCTTTGCCTAAAGTCGAACGGACTATAATATAAAAGGATAGCAATAATTGAAAAAGTAGCTAAAGAATTCTTTTTCACATAAATGTGTTGATATTTTAATTAAAAATTACTTGCACTTGTTTCGTTTTTTAAAAGCTGATGCAGCATGAAATGAGCATTGACGGTTTGCTCGACATTAACATACCATTGACAGCTGTCAGCAGTAATGCCAGTACCAATACTCTTAATGGCAGCAATAACGGGTTAATTGGTTGCGTTAACACAGCCAATAACATGACAGCGCACCAACAGCTCAATCAATTGCAAGCGCAATTGCAACAGCAACAGCAACAGCAGCAGCAACAATCACATAGCCAACAACAATCGCAACAATTACCGCCACTGCTAAACAGTGTCAACAATACCACAGCACTTACAGCACACTCAGGCTTAGAACTATCAACGCAGTCATCTGGTGCTAATATGAATGCAAGGGTACAATATACACAGTCAAGCGTAGTAACACCACCATCGTGGGTGCACTAGTTCGACGCCACCTTACAATATATATAAACTACAGCAACAATACTTAGATTGAAACCTTAATGTTTTCACTTGATCCGCATGTATCCGCGTATCCGTTTAAATGTGGCAAACTATTTAAAAGAATCATCATTAGCTCCTCACAATCATTATAAGAAAAAAAAGGTAAGTTGAAATTTCAATAATTTAAGATTTTAAGGCTATTTTTTTTTATGTTCGAAAAATAAAAAAAAAAAAAAATTCCACCACAGTTATGCTTAAATTATGTTGATGGCATAATTTTCAAGATAATAAATTGTGAATCTGTGACTTTATAGCGTTATAGCTATCTTCTCTTTATGTAATGATATAATATGTGGGGTAGTAGCGAGGAGGGAGGGCGGGGAGAGAATCAAGAAAAAAAAACCAACTGAAATAAATTAAATATAATTTCCGCGTAATCTTCGAAGAAGTCAGCCACCCCTATTGCTCGCTTGCTTGCTTGTTTGCTTGCTTGCTGGCTGACTACATTTCTCCACAATGAACTTATCTTTATGGTTCCCATTAACAACTGCTGTCATTTATGCCAATTTGAATCATTATCGAATGCCTTGTATTCTAACAATTTCTTTTCCAATTCAATGATATTCTAAAAAAGAGCAGAAGAGATTAAAGAGAAACACATACGTATGAAGAAAAAAGAAAAAAAAAGTTTTTTTTTTTCAAGTTTGTATACACGTAACTTAAAGTGGCTTGAAGAACGTAAAATATGTAGCAACATCCCCTCCCCTCTTTTAATGATACTTATCGCAAATACAAATTGTGGGATGTGTACGACATCATTATTTAAGTAGCACTCATTTTTTATTGTAGTCCGCAATGAGAATCAGTCTCTTTTTATGTTTGATTTGTTTTAATTCTTCACACAAGTTTCGTTTATTGCTGTTAAAAAAAAAAAAATATAGAATAAGAAAAGGATTATTAACCGGCTTGGGCCCAATTTCTATTACTACATTTATCACATGATTGTAGTGACATGGCGTCCTCCATCTAGGAATATCTATCTAATCGGTTTACTGAGTTTGTGGGTTGTCTTTCCGGCAAAGTCCCTAGAGATAGTTTTTTTATTCACACTTTAAAGATATAAAATTAATTTTTGTTGTAAAGTGGAAACATTTTCGCAGATAGTTTCAATGTTATATTGTGTGTGAGTACGTACGTACTGTTCCAATTTTTTTTTTTTTTTCATTCAATTTTAAATGTAGCATAGGTTTACTATAAGCACTTGATATAATCCATTGAATTTGCTTATCTCTTTTGGTTAATTTCATTCTTTTTACTTCAATTTAATCGTAGAAAGCTGAAAGTGTGTTTGATTTGGTCTTCCGCTTGTAACATGCAAATATGTAGTCACATGAAGAATATATGCTTCTTTTTCAGAAGAAAATTCCAAATCAATTAACTCATGTTCGTCTGTACACCCGGCCGAAGGCCGAGACTTTTCGCGAACTCTCTTTGTTTATGGCTACAGTTAAAGTCAGAAAATAGGTGAATTGTGGATAAGACCCACCCCACGATATAAACGAAAAGACTTAGCTTCCAATTTATTGCAAATATCCATCTCAAACTTAGCATAAACCCTTAGCAGGCTACGCTAAAAGGGCGAACTTAAGAACGAACACAATTGACAAGATTCCCCCCTTTTTTGTGATGTATTGTTTTCGCGCCTATGCTTATCAAAAGAAGGTATCAACATGAACCAGACCGTCTTATTTCAGTTTTCCGCAAATACCGCTATAACGTGCTTAGTCAAATATTCCTTTGAGGAGATATCTAGGCGAAGGAACGAATTCGTTCCCTTTAATCCTTACAGAGTGTGTATGCAGACCAACTTAAGACTTTGTTGCGGAGTAATCTTAAGAAAACAAAAAGAAAGAAACGATTAATATATTAGGCGGCCCCTGATAAGCAGCGAAGCTATCAGTATGATATCTTTATTGTTAGGTTCAATATTTTTTACACTAACTCATAAAATATGAATCAATTTATATCTCTCCCTTATCGGTATCCCTTCCATATATGATCAAGCGTTACGATAAAATATTTAAAAAAAAAAACAAAACGCTCCTTAACATTCCGGAAGGAGAGTAACGCTACTCATAGAGAAGCTTTGTAATCTTCTCCTTCGTTATCTTCTTTCTCTTGGAAAACAAATGCAATAAGGAAACGATTATACTTTTTGCAAAAATTTTCCTTAAAAATAAAAACGAACCCTAGGATGGAGGATAAAACAATTTGCGGCATTCTATCCACTCGTTGGAAACTTGCTGGTATTTATATACAGCATATAACTGAGTAACCAAAGCTACCGTCATTTTATAAAAGTTTACTGTCAAGCAACAAAGAAAATTGAACAATTTTTCCACCTTCTTCTCCTCGCCCGTGAATACGTTAATGTAAAATGCCCACTTACGTACGACCATTATGCATCGACGTAAGTAAACAGACAAGGCTTTGAGAAAAAATTATACACTTTTGGTTAATTTTAACTTTGCGCTTATGAAAAATTAATTATGTCCTTAAGGTAAATTACAACTGGACTTTACGCGTCGCGAATAGCAAATACCTGTCGTACTTTTGCGCGCGCGGTAGGATGGTAGGATGTCCAAAGCAAATCAGCCGTGTAAGGCAAACATTTTCAGTTAATTTTTAAGGAGTTTGGCAGAGCATGAGTTAGAAAACTTTGCCCTAAAGCGCATTTCAATGTACAGTAAAAGCGGACTATAAAGCGAAGGGGGGATGGGGTGGCTGGGTTTCTTTTCTCAACAAAAAAAAAAAAAAAGAAAAAGGGCAGAGTTACAAAAGCCGACTATTAGTGAGATAAAATCTGCTTTTTCTTCTTTGCTGCGCGATTTTTTTCCCGATGTGTAAATTATGCAAATTCTTGTACATAACTTTTTTACTTTTTTTCTTTTAATGTTTTTTATTTTGTCTTTGAAAGCAGTTTCTGTAGATAAATTAATTTGTGACAAACAATTTTAACGGACCGTGATTTTTCTTGCCAACATTACACCGCCGTTAGTGGCTATGACGCCACCTTCGCTCGGGTTACTATGCCTTACTTAAGCATATTTATATATATATATATATATATATATATGTGTGTGTATATATTAAATGTTTTACGGCTCTCTTGGCAACTTTTGTGTGCTGTCAAAATGAGCATTCTTCTCTGCCTTTTCTCTTTGGAAGAAAAGTTTCCAAAGTTGGTCAACAAAAATTGAATTTTTCGTTAAGTTTGTAAATCCGACAATTACAAGTTTTCCACATTTTTTTCTTTCTTCATTTTCACTGAATTGGCTTACTATCTATACATACATACAACTAATAAAAATCAAATTTAAAGAATTTTTCTTTCGTTTACTTTCAAACAATTTTTTCTCAATTTCGGCAAACGGAAGAATTATTTCTGTATCTAACATCATATCAAGTAATTCACTTTATCGCAAGACGGTTACTTCAGTTCATTTCACTTGAACGATGACATTTAAATTGAATGAAAATATGTTAATGTATTTCATGTTAGAGGAGGAAAGAAAGTTGGAAACAATTGCGGAATGCTTTATTATGTAATTGAAACATACTTCTTCTTTGGATATGATGAGTGTTTCTTTACTTCTTCATATCAAAATCTTCCAAGCTTTATCGAGGTCGTGTACATCTAATTCTCTTTTTACACGATAGATACGTTCCCAAAAAATACGTGTAAAAAAAAATTCGTGTAAAAAGAGAATTAGCTGTTCTTAGAGTTCATTTAATTTATTTCGTGCATACACATTTTAATTCATTAAATATTTTATAAAAAATAACTTCTACTTTGGAAAAGAAAATTCCTGGAAGGCCTTATCGAGGCCTTGCATATAAACATTTTTGGTAAAGAAAACTAATGGGTGAATGGCTTTTTTTCCTCTTTTTTTTCAAATGCGTTTTGCTTGATTTGGATTTTTCTCGGTGTAAATACTTAGAGGAAGCCGGCTTCCGTAACCGGTTAAGTTTATCGATTACTTTAGCAAAATACTCGACAAACATAGAGTAGTGTGTGTAACGTGAAGTTCGGTTGTAATGACTTGACGACTTGACAAAATGACAAAAATATAATTTTAAAATACATTATGACACACATACAGTGATAATGATAAAATTTTAGGAGGAAATCCGACAAGGACGGGCGGGTGGATCATGACGTGTATATGCGTCATGCATAGTTAACTGGTTAAGAAACAATATTACAAACACACTTACTGTACATGCTTTAAGTTAAGAGAATTATGCTAAATTTATTTACATATATAGACAAGTAAGAAAACTATATTTGGTTGTGACCTAATTTTTTATACGCATCACGTTATCCTAAAAAGGTTTAAAGAAGAAAGGTTAAAAGCACACTTCCATACTCCATCATATGAGGTTGGTTTTCTATTTTCGCAAAATGAAAGTGAACATTTATATCGGTTATGTCTATTGATGTTTACGAGTGACACGCGAAAATTTTTCTTCCACGTCGTTTGCTACACGAAACTATTAAGAGGTTTTCATTGGAATCAATCGGTTGCGAACAGAAAGTTTTCAAAATATACTCGGATTAAAATATCTGTAACAGCTTTGAATCAAGCCTTTCCGCAACTCATTGTAACCGGAACGGATAGAACTTGCCGGCAGACCTAATACATTCGAGGACTACACAATTAAACAGTTTGAAGTACTAGAATAAAATTTTAATTCGTTCAGAATAAATTTTCAATTCATTTTTGATCTGCTTGCAATGGACATCTACCTTACGATTTTTACAACGAAATTCTGTTTTATAACGACATGTTTGTACATGTATTCAAAACTATAAATTATCTTACATTGATACGTTGAGTTATTGTATTGCCATAAATCGAACTTGGAAGAAGTCATTTCACCCGTGAAAAGATTAGGTGAGAAAAGGTAAAAGTAGCAAAGAAAAACTTAATTAAGGGAAACCTTAAAAGATTATTAATAAGTAATTGTAGGCTACCGCATAGTCCAGGGCATAAGACACGCGAATGTCAAGTGGAGAGCAACGCGTTCGAATCCCAGTGCGGTAGACCACACCTTACAAGTAGTTCCGTAATGTAGTTATTTAGACCTATGTTCGCTTACGTAATGAATAATTTTGGCTGTGGATAGTTTAGTGCATAAGACTCGTGAATGCCAAGTGGAGAGCAATGGGCTCGAGTCTCAGGGCGGGAGATCATTCCTTTTAGGTAGTTACGTAATGTAGTTACATAGACGTGTGTTCACTTTTAATACCGTTACGAAATGCTTTTCTGGATCAGGTTCGTATCACTAGATCGTGGTAGCAGTTTTTAAGGGTAGGATTATTTGCAATTTACTTATTTTTACAGCATTTTTGACTCGACTTTCTTTTTTCCTTTCTTAAATTCTTCCTTCCGACTTATTCATCCTGTTCAAACATCCTGCTTATATAAGCAAATTATAATATTTTATGTGTTTTCCGCTAATCTTTTTCGTCGGCCGGCAGCTACATAACGCGACATGAATGTGCACTGAGTATTTCCATCTATCGGATTATCCATCCGGATTATTTTCTGGGAAAATCAATTAGTTGGCTGAAACTAGAATTGGGATTTCGATAACAATATATTGAACCTACGTATTGTATACAGTTTACTTTAAAACTTTGCTGCATTGTTACGTTAATGTCATAGTTTCACACTTGCACTTAGTTTGCTTGTTAATGCCTTGTAAAGCCTTAAAGTATCCTAAAATCCTTTGAAAGTTTGGTATGCTTTGATGATTGTCTTTATAAATGCGCCATTTAAGCCTTTAGCCTTGAAAGTGTTGCTTAATACGGCTGAAATGCGTAATAATGATAATAATATATGCACTAGATATCGAAAAGAAACGTTTATCTGAGCGATAGGGAGAGTCAGTGTTCCGCCCATAATTAATTCAAGCTGTGTAGGCAGTACACATATTCCTTTCATTATAGCACCTCTCTAATGTTTTTGAATATGTTTAACTTATGTTAACAGGAAAACATACAAGTCGCAGTCTTTCTACTTTCCGTTCTATTCGAACAAATTCATTCTATTAAAAACGAGTTAATTTAAAAAGTGTAGTTGTGAGCAACATCCGTGGAAAGTCTATCAATACTTCTGTCGGTATATTATATTCCGAAATTTATGGGCTTATTAAATCCAATAGAATACAACTTGATGGCAAAGACTGCACTGTTTGTGTTCTATTTATTTTTCAATGTAACAATTGTTCAACGAACATAAAGCTGCTGTGTTGTCGTTTGTATAACAAAATATGCTGCCATGGTATTGAAAAACCTTAGCATCTGTATAGTGTGGCAAACCATATTAATAAGTGCTCTTAAAATTGTGAAAAAATAAAAAGCAAAAGCAATATGAACAAGGGGGAGGATATCTGTATAGTTGCGAAGCGAAGCGAATTCCGTACACCCACCAAATCAAGTAATGAGCGAGTAATTTATTCGATTTTTTATTATTCACGAAGAATTGCTTCTTTTGTTTCCATCAAATGTTTGATAAGTAGGTTCGTGACAGCAAATGTATTTCCCTTGGAACTCTTAATGTTTCCTTACGATCTTTCATTAATTGTTGGTATTCTCTCAAAAAATACGAGAGACCTTCGGTAAAAAGCAAGCTAATCGTCTTAGCTGATGAGAACAATTTTATTGAAATCGTTAAGCCTTTCTATAAATACTGTTCTGTTGGTGTTAGGAGCGGTTCGCTTAATTTCCGGAATGCATTTCGAATAAAGCTTAGGTAGGGTAGACGAAGTCCCTTTAAAACCTAACAATGTGTTTAATTTTTTCTTATTGTTCTCAACGCTTTGACATCATCAACTTCACTAAGTAGTCGAGTGTGTAGCTATGTGTTTTCGTGAGTTTATTATTAATTCTTCAAACTTTTCGCTATTCAGGGTCAATTGACAGAAGACAGAAGTTAGAATAAGAAGCGCACAGCGACAAAAGTGAGAAGGCAGGCAAGGGAACGTATAAAATGTGTGATGTAACTTTTTTATGGAAAATAATTTAATAAAAAATTGATGGGAACAATTTGTCATGGTTGGTATATGGTAGAGTTTTTTTCTTTTTTCTTTTCTCTTTTTTTTTTTTTTTTTTACTTTTTGCATAGTGGAAGTTTATTTATGTAAGGATATAGCCAGAGAGAGAAAGAGAGCTGGCAGAAGAAAACTTTTTTCTTTTGATTAGAATGATTTATATGATTAAATTATAATACAAATTTGTTTCCTTCCTGGCGGTTTGTCAATGAAGTGAAGGTAATCGTTGATCCACACATCATCATGCCATTTAAGTGAAATTAATGAATAAATGATGTTAAAATTTGTCCAAGAGTTTTCACTGGATTCCTTAGCCATTTGTTGTTTGTTCGTTGGTAGATCACATCTCAAAGGTGTCGGTCGCTACGTACAGTAATGGCATACACAGGTTATCGAAAATTAAATATAATTGTTCGCTTGACTTAAACGTTTCGAATTTTCATGTTTTAACCATTGATTGAATTAGTTTTCTACTTTAGTTCCCAACTACAGGTACCGTGCCGTGTTCATGTTTTCCTCGTGCATGTGCACGTCACGTTCATGAAACATCAAACACCAAACTCTGTACATCGATATCAGAATAAAAAAACGTGTAACAAAGTCATCAGTGACGTAGGTATCGATTATAATGTTCATTAGAAAATCACAGTTTTATATTAGAGAAAACTCGCTAGATATTTGGAAAGCACACAAAGTAGTAGTCAAGCATTAGCTTAAAGTTACTCTGACTTTTTTATTATCGAAAATTCGATAAAAAAAGCACGATTTTTAAATCGCTTTTTTAAATTCATAACAAAGTCTTCTTAGAATACAATACTTGGAGGTTTTGACATAAAAATGATTGCATCGATCGTGGTAGAAATCGTTGGCGAGCCGCTTAGTTGATCTGTGTTTTTTCCCCCTTAGATTCCCGTTATCGAGGATGGATTGTGTGAAGGTTTTCTTAATTTTCTAATTTCTCTTATAATCTGTGGGGGGTTGAGTTCGCGTTTATTCCAGATGTCCTGACATATGTCCTGCATTTCTCGGGCTATACGAAACAAAGGTGGGCTTTCTTTTCTGCACACACTATACACACCGAAATCAAGACATTATCGCCTAGATTTATAATCAATATTCAAATTATTTTTTTTATTATATTCGAAGGAGGAAATCAAAAGGCAAGAATAGCTTGTGTAGCCGTAGTATAACCACTTATTGGGGGGATAGTCCCTATTCGCGTAAGTGGCGGTCACAAAGAATTGAGAAGAGAAAAAGAAAGAAAGAAATAAAGAGTCGATGATCGCGGTGCAGTAGATGTGCGTCCAAACGGTAAGTGTTACTCTGCCTTTATCGGCAGAGCACTCACTGTAACTGCACTCAAAGTAAACTTTACTGCATTTGAGATTGGAACCCGCGAACACAGACTTTGTCGTCGCGGTTTTTACCTACTTGGCTACTCATGCGCATAAGAGCTCCACGAGAATGGTATGAATTCACGGGCGAGCAAATTGCATGGGAAAGCACCTATGAACAAAGTAAATTAAGATTGAAATTTTATAAGAAAACTATATGTGAAAGTCCGTCAGTTCGTACCGCCAATTCGTACTTTCTACGAGGTTGTCTACCGGCAATGTTGTGCAACACATGTTTCCTAGTTGAGTTACCTCAAACCCATTTAGCCGTTTCGTATCAAATTACTATTACTATGACTTAAAACTCACTTAACTTAATGCACTCCATCGAGACGAAAGATATGCGAAATCAAAGCGAAGGACAACTGTGAGTCCTCGCAACTTATAAATGTTTTCAAGCTTATTAAGCTATCTGACGTACGGACTTAATAATTAAGATTCTTTGTATTTTCTTTGTCATATTATACTTACATTTTTGTGATTATAAGAGTTTGAGTTAAAGCTGGACGTAACATGGATAAGGCGCGCATGGATAGTTCTTAAAATTAAAATATGTTTTTTTTTTCTTTATTCCAAGCCGTTCTGTCAGTACGTCACTCAGATCACTTTTCTTGCTTTGCTCATACGTGGATCAAGTATTCCATTTTAACGTAACTAGAGACTTAATTCCGAAGTCGATTTGAATACAAAAATCGGTTATGAAAAACTGTTAACGGTAGAATTAAATGACTATTAATCAAGCCATTCCAGTCCACCATCTTGCATGTCTAAGTCTAAGAGCAATGCATGCTACACTACTGCGATTTTACTAAAGCAACATAAAAATCGGTTCAAGGATAAGTTCTTAGTTGTTAGGTAGAGTGCATGGTTGCTTAAGGATTAATTGTGAAAATTACATAAAAAATCTAGATTTGCTTTTACTCACAAATTCGCTAAACAAGTGATTAATGTCCGCAAGTTCATGCGAATGTAAATAGATTATGCCCTTCAACGCCTTTATGGTTTTTGATTTGGAAATTTCTTAATCTCTTGTCATTTAGTGGATATGTGTAAATGTTCTTTATGGATGCATTCATCGAGTCTTGCACATACAAACCATCCATAAATGAATTGCTATCACTTGAAAATTGCAACAATCGAAAAGGAAAGGAAGGAATTATACTTTTTATTAAAGAAAAAAAACAAAAAAAAAAAAAAACAAATATTATAAGAAAACAATTGTTAAACGCGAACTATGAAAGGACGACACTAAATGCAATAGAGAAAGAGAGAGAGACGGGGAGACCGAGAGCAACAGATTAAGTTGTAAAATCACAACAATCTTTCGAGTTGAAGCAATACAAAGAGCAAAATGAATAAAAAAGAAATGACAAAAAAAAAAACCGTTTCTTACACTAGAGACAACAACACGTAATAATGATGATGACGTTGTACAATGTGCCTGGAACAATGTACATGAATGGAGATGGATGAGAAGTAAAAGATTAAAGGCAAATATGTGTTGAATGTAAACAGTTTGCTTGAGTAGTGTAGTGTCAAGTACGTAAAGTTGGCTTGTGTGCGGTGAAAATCTGTTAAGCTCCCTTTTTGCTATAAGACTAGACAGTCTTGTGAAGAAAAATGTCTTTAAGGACTTTTTATATTTTGTGGGAAAATACACTTAACTTGCTGCGACTTGCTGCGAATAAGAAAATTAAATTTAAACTACTTGTTGCTCCTGCACGAGTAACAAGGATAACGGCTTGTGTACGAGTATTAAAATGTCAAAAGCAATATGATTTTATATATATATATATATATATATATCTGAATATATATATATGTATAGACGCGTGCATGCTTTCCTTCATTGTGCCCTTAAACAACAGCAAGCAACACAATAGCAAATATATAATATGTACACAAATCCACACACACCTCTCAATGGTGTACGTATATATAATAATGCATGCAAGAAAGTGTACTCAGAGAAAGAAATGAGGGAAACATTTTAAATGTAAAGCAAACACACCTACTTTGTTACGCACTGGTTGTACTTGGTCCGTTTAGTGCCACGGGTTATTTATTAAGTGAATATTAGAAAGAGAAAAAAAAAAAAAGAGTGCGCAAGTTTAGATCGAATTCCGGGGCACTATCGTATAAGATTTCAAGAACATAGTGTGATCATGTAATCACTTTTAAAATAATGGAAAGTAGTTAATACGTATTTTAATGAATATTTTTGGCCCGTATCTACTTTTATAACACGACAACAACAAACAGACAAATTATACGCTTGCGCAACTAGTTTTGAACAGAAAGTTTTGGAAATACGTGAGCTGCTTTAAAGTCTACAGCCTTTTTATATGCTAGCACATCATTCAAATTACTATCGATATCGAAGACCCTATACACCTAATTCTCTTTTTACACGATAGATACGTTCCCAAAAAATACGTGTAAAAAAAAAATTCGTGTAAAAAGAGAATTGGTGTAAACAATATTAAAAAGTTCTTGTTAGAGTTCACTTAATTTATTTCGTGCTCACACATTTTAATTCATTAAATATTTTATAAAAAATAACTTCTACTTTGAAAAAAGGGAATTATATTTGAAATTCATAAATATAAATCGTGTTAAAACAAAATAATTCGTGTAAAAAAGAAATTTTTTTCTTTTGAAGTCGTGTTAAATCAAATTCATGTAAAAAAATCGTGTAAAAAGAGAATTGTGTGTATTTTGTATTTTGTAACTAATTGCACAAACTGCCTTTGGTTGGTTACAATTATTTACTTTGGACTTAGCATCGTATTTTAGCATATCTTAATTCTATACACCGTTCCTAACATATCTTATTACAGTTGAACACCAATCAATTCAATTTTATAGCCATGAATAGGCTTACAAAATAGTAAACATAAAGTGTTTCATATTCTTTCGTAAACGTTTATAAAAAGGCTTGTAAGTGAAATTCAAACATCCTAAAGGTATGCTTTTAAATATTTTATAAGCCTATCCAAGTTTGTAAATACTTGCGTACACATTCTTGTGTAGGTTTATACACGAATGAAAACACTTCACAATGGTATGAGTATCATATTATATATGTAAGCGTCAGTCAAATTGTGTAACAAAGGTGACAGTTAAACACATACTTAATACTTACATACTTACTTACTGTCTACTTAAGTTCACCTACATATATACCTTAAAGCAGATATACTATTATATATGTATGTACTCCTACATACATAGCTCTTTACCGTATCGTATTTGTTTCCAGCGTTTTCTATATCGAAAATCTTCAAATTTTCCATCGCTTACAAATCTTGATTATTTTAAGCTTCGAATGCGATATGAGTTGACTTTAAAGACATATGAGAATACAGAAACAACAAAAAGTTTAAACGACATTCTTTTCTTCCTTAAGTAAATTTCATCCATTTCGTCAGCTTGAACACATAATATTTGTTCTCTTTCATTTTATTTTTATTAGCCTTATAATGAAGAAATCTGTTTAAATTTACTGACTCAATAGCAGTTTCCTGTAATGTATGCAAACTATTCGACAACTAAGTAATAAAACGTACACAGTATCCGCACTTAAATTGACACTTAAATAAAATGTCTATAAAACCTAAAAAGTTATGCCAAATCTGTATAACTTTTATTTATTATTATTGCTATTCTTATATCCACCACTAGACAGCAGATTAATTTTTATATTTTGCGTTTGAAAAAAAAAAAAAAATGTTTTTCTATATTAAGATCTCTGCTGCTGCTGCTGCTGAAGGCTGCTAAGACGACCTATCAATGTTGAATATATTCGTTGAAAGCATTCCCTACATGGATCGCCATTTTGACCTAAACCTAAATTTTGATAATTTATATCGGGCTGCAGTGAGGCTTAGTGATCAATCCCTCAATCAAATTTTGTAAAGTTTTTCAAATATCGTTTAGAGAGTAAACTCGAAGATTGAGGTTTCGAAGACGAGCGCTATGAGTACTGGAAAATGAAAGGGAATTATTGCTGATCTTTTAGGAGAGGAAAACTGTATAATAGACTTGAGTTGTTACTTACTTGCTTGCATTCCTTTAACATTGAGTCGAGCTTCTTCTTCCACAGTACCAAATAGGATATCGAACATGTGCTAATGAAGCCTCACAGTAGAGCATATATATGAATTTTTTTTTGCTTATGCTTCTATCGGTTTGCGTCTTACCGTATCAAATGCATTTGCAAACAGAGTCTCCATCACCGAATCAGTTTGCAGTAGATGACATCCGATCCAAACATATTATTGAACAGATCTATAGAATAGTTTGCCATCTATTTATAGACTGAAGATATAGTTTATATAGCTTCCGTTCCATACCATGATAGTTTCAAGCACATCTATGGAAGCGATGGATGGCTATTATAAAATTCATCATAATCAAGTTTGACACGGCTTTACAACTGTTTTGTTTCTCCTTAGTCTGAATTAGGTTAATGGCGAAAACATTTAGTTTGAAAAGAAAAACCATAGAATATTTTCTTTATGGCATAGTTACAATATATTATATCAGAACAACCACAACAACAACAATAACAATTCACAAGTCACTTTATTGCGCTCATGCTAACAAGTAAGAAAGTTATATTCGACTAGGACTGACTATATGTAGGACTTGCGGCCGTATAGTAAACATTTTCTCCTGGATGAAAGCAAAGTAATCAATTGCTATATTGGGCACATACGAGATTGTCTCAACAAATATGAGTTCACTTGCATTATACAGGCATGCGTTCACTTCTGTTCACCAATCTGGAGCGAAAATATTTATTGCTTCCGCATGTCGCACTAGGAAAACTGTATTTTACCAAATTCCTGACCCACCACGCTTGCCAGAGCTAAAAATGTATCGATGCATACTCCGCGAATTTTTGCCAAAACCAAAGCAGATGAGAACAAACCGCTTTGACAAAACACAATACTTGACATGTTAGTGTGATATTTAGCATTAGTAACCAGAAAATTCCTAAAATATTTTTAAAATTTTAAATTAATCAAAACCACAACACAACACATTTGAAGATTATATTCTCACCGCAAGGGCATGTAATTTTTATCGTTAACCGTTTTCTCAGCTAATGTAATTAAGAGTAAATTCGCTAAACGAAACTGAGACGAAGGAGACATTTGTTGATTACTCAACCAATCATCCTCGCCATAAACGTAATCACTGGCTCGGGGTAAGAAATTGACTTTTTCTGAATGTAATTTTGAATTAGCAGCATACTTAGCCGGTTGCATTCTACTCTCCAAGTCCTTGTTTTTGATACCCATATAGATAGATGGCTATGTGATGAGAAAATTAATCAGTCGTGACGTCCATCGTATTTAAATTGCAACTAACACATAGCTGCTCGCATCCTACGCTCCCAATGCTTTTATTTGATTCCAGATAGTACTCGGTACTCTCGAGTACTGTTAAGAGTTAGCAGATTTACTTGAGTAAAGTACTAAATAGTTACAGACATTCTGCCTTATGATGAATAAGCGTAAAACCTCAAAGAAGTCAAAAAAAACAAAATTTAATTACCCACAGCTTTGTGTGGACATGGCCGATTTCCTCCGTTTAGAAATTTTCAGTATTCTTTCATAGTTTGTGAGTAACAAGCGAAAAATCACAAATTTCCAGCTCAGTTCAGTTCAGTTTACCCTTTACTGCGGACGTGTGCTCTGACCAATTTACCCCATTTTCAATGCTGGTACATCTGGTACCCTGGTACATTTGAGGTCGACATGTTAATTTTTGCGATCAGGAAAGTGTTAACTCCCTACAGCACATAGTCGCACACACGGACCGACATTTGTTGATTGGTTCAGAATTTCACGCTAATCTCTTTGTAGGATCTCTGAAACTTCCTTTTTTGTGTGGTGCAAACGTTACGACAAAATGAGTACACCCCTATTGTCCCTTTGGTGGTGCGTGTAAAAAAGAAATGTTCTCTTCTTTCAATATATCGAATTTGCTTTAAAACGAGAATGAGTGAACAACACTAACATGATTTTTATATTTCACGCAGCATTAACGGTTTGCCAAAAATATATTTAAATTCCGGAAGAGTGTAGGAGTAGGTATCGATTAGCACATCTTTTTGCCCGTGTGTCTGTGTGTCACAACCAAGGATTGAAGCTCTTCCATTTCCAAATATAGGCATAAAAGTAAAGATTGTTCTATAAATCCTTATTTAAGGGCCCCGGACCATGTTTAGTAATGAGTGGGATATGCCTACAGAAAGACATAAGCAATTAATTATTTCGCCAACGATTAATGAAATGTTTGGCAATATTTTAACGTTAGTTCCAACGTTACTTGATGAGTGCAGATAGGGTGTCGAAGACTCCCTTGAAATGAAGAAGAACGAAAAAAACTTTATCATATTATTGTGTGAACTTCATTTGCCTTAAGCTTATCGTACATAATTTTTCCCCATCTCAAGCTGACCAGTAATAAACTTATAACTAAATGCCTAAATACTACGACAATAATCGAAATTATTTTTTTTCATTCATTTCAGTCGACATCTAAGAAGGACATCCTAAGAAGGACTTCAATAAGCTTAAGAATAATAGAAAAAGCGACTTACTGCTTACACTTAAATAAAAAATATAATAACAACAACTACTCCGACAATGTGAAAAATTAGTTTAAAAAAAAAAAATTTTAAAAAATTAATTTCTCCTATAATTTTTATTTTTAGTAAATTTTGACCTTATATTAAATTAAAAAATTTTAAAAATTCTTATATAAGAAATTAATTTAAAAAAATATTATTATTATTATTATTATTACATTACGGTTACTGACTACAATTGTGAACATAAAAAAAAAAAAAAACATAAAACAAATTAACGGAAAAGTGAAAAGTTTCTATAAACTTCTCTGATATTACGGCAAACAAACAACTATATGAAATTGTATAAGAAACTACTTATAGGTTATAATGTGTATGTATATGTAAGTGGATATTAGTTAAGTAAATTGAATTCTGTTAGAGTTGTCTGCAATTCAATCATTTTGTTGAGATGAAAGAAAAAAAAAACAAAACTAAATAAGTAACAAAATTATATTCGGTTGTAACCGAATCTTTTATATCCATCACCGTTATCCTAAGAAATAATAAAAATACAATAAAAAAATTTTCCTATTCTACAATATTGGATTGCATGGTGCGTGGTTGATTTTTTCTATTTTATAGAATAAAGGCTGAAATTTACATCATTTATCTGTTTTAATTTATGTGTAACGCGTGACCTTTGAGGGGTGTGGTCATTTACATATTCTTTTTCAATTTTGTGGGTGATCTCTTCATTTTTGCAAACAAGACATTGCTTACCACACATACTACACAGCTGGGCCGACGGACATGTTCAAGACATACTTTGGAATTTGACATTGGTCAAGAATGCGCATGCTTTATGGGCGGTTTCAAGCTGGCTTCTATGCGTTATAAAGACTTTGACAAAAAAAATTAAATTTTGATATATTATAGAAGCGGGTGGGCGGGTTGGCATGGTCAAATTTTTCCATAGAATACACGTTCAACTTTTTTATAGATTGGTCCGCTGTAGATTGTGAGTAATAAGCAAGAAACCAATTTTTTATTACTTTTGCAAAGCGGAGGTGCTGTCAGCTTACGTGATACCCTAGACGTCTCCTGTCATCGATTTGACTCATTTTCAATACTAACCTGCGTACAAGAACTTCCAATGCGATAGCTTCATTTTTGCAGCCACGAGAATGTTTTAACAGGCACTCCGCAGACGGACAGACGGACATACTTGATGCTGATCAACGATATATATACTTTTTGGGGTCTCTCAAGCATCCTCTAGGTGTTGCAAATTTATTGGCAAAATGAATGCACCTTCCGTTCTGCGGTGATGGGTGTAAAATGAACAAATTTCACTTTATAAATATAACATATATGTTTATATATGTATGTACATAAATTAGTACAATTTCTTGTTGTTTTTGAAAAACTGAAAAAAAAGAACGTAAAACGCTAAAGCTTTTTATTTTTTAATATTAATAAAATTTATGTTACATTTACACGCATATAAATATATATATACAAAAATTTTTTTAAATTTAATTTTAAATACTTGTTAACAATATGAATTTAACTATTTTAAATAATAGGCTCGCTGAGTGTTCTCCAAAGAGCACCGGGCGATTGTATATTTAACTAGTGAGAAAAAAAAAAAAATTAAAAAAATGCTTTATCCTCTCGTTATCCTAAACCTAAACTCTCCTCCTCTTTATCAATCCTTATGCAAGGGATTTGAAAAAGGCAAAAGGAATTTTTATTTATTCAAAAAGATAATTGATATATAATTCTGTAAAGAAATAATTAAACAAATATTGTCCGATTTAGAAAAGCAACAACAAGCAAAAGAAAATCATGTCCATCCAAGGACAAACTATGCTATGTGCATATCCGACCTACTCGCTCATCTCATGTCTGCATACACTATAAAGCGGATTCAACCCTTACCCATATTAGTGACCATAGGTTTACTCGAAACTTTATTGCACAGAAAGCTTTGCGAAATAATCCGGAGATATAGAAAAAATGGCCCCTAAGTGAAATAGAAATTGCCTCCAATTGAGATAGAAATTGCCCTTAAGTTTAATAGAATTGTCCCTAAGTGAAATGGAAATTGCCATAAATCGAATAATTTGAAAATTACCCTTAAATACGAAAAGTGCCATCAATATTTTAGAAACCTTTCCAAATTTTTGATTACTGTTCATAAAGAACTAAATTTTTCTATCTTTTCTGGACATTGAGGATATGTTTGTCTGTCCTTCGGACACTGAACTTAGTAATGAAGGCAGATCTCAACGGTATTAAGCCGATTGTCCAATATATCATTCCATTCCGCGGCATACACAAGTCAAAATCGATCGAGCGTCTTCGTCAGTTCCTTTTTTTCCTTGGCTCCTCAGACTCAGTAATTAGGAGAAACAATTTGCCAAGACACACATTGATGATGTGTATATGACGAGGATAGTCTTTGATGTTTTGAGATTTTCAATTAGATAGTGGGTGACTTGTTTTCAATGATCTCGAATGAATCGCGTAGTGGTTTTCATATTGCCATTTGAGATCGCGAAACTCGTGCGCGTAGGTAACATTCAGTTTCCATTTCCATTAGATTATATTGGATTATCAATTAATTTAATGCTTGCCATGCGCGAATAAATTTTCCGAAACGATATCTGCATTTACTTTCCTCCTGCTCCTGCGCAAATGATAAAATTAAATATGATTGGTGTCCACGTTACTCTACTACGCTGCCAGTGCTCTGAAAAAGTAAAGTTCAAGATTCAATTTCTTAGAAAACGGTTCGGAATTTTTCTGTCACTGGTCTGCACTACGCTATAATGAAAATCTATCAAAATTTGTTAACAACTGTTGTTCGTTCGTTCTGCAATTTCTTATTATCTTCGAATTAACAAAACAAATGTAAAGAAGGGAAGTAAAGGCTGACGAAATAATTTATTGAAAAATCTTTTTGTGTGTCGTTAATGGTTAATGGTTAATGGTTGTCCAATCAAAGCGGCTGACAATGATTTGCATGCAATGAATGCTTCGACATATTTACATAACCTCTTCAGAAATGAGATAAATTTCGTTTAAACTCGTGGCGCTATTAAGCAATATTGTAAAACCACCTATGAGATAAGCTATATTTGGACTTAGGCATACTAGAAAGCATTGTAACTTTGTGTGCGTAAATTATTGAATCTTTAGATTAAACTCTTCAAACATACAAGAACTATTCATTATTCACTTCAGCTTAGTTCTAAAAGAGATGTTTGTAAATAATGCCTACTTTCGTCGTATATAATACAAAAATAATATTAATATTAAATATATTTTAAGATTTAAATAAAAAATTTGGAAAAGAAAAACTACGACAAAGTTTAAAATCGTGTATAATGTTTTCTTTTGAGTTAGCGGTACGATCATCTATCTGGCGAACCTATAAAATCTCTTCGTAACACTTTGAACACCGGCTCTGAAGCTAATACAAAGGTTTATCTTTTTCTACGCTTCATCTAAAATGATGTAAGTCACTCTTTTTTGTTCAATTATTCACTTTGGAAAAGAAATATTGTGCATATGTATACAGCGAACATTATTATTTATTATTATACTGCAGGGGAATAGTAATGTTTCCGTAGAGAGTTTTTAATTCGGCTTAGAAGAGCTGTGCAACACGCACGTGCCAAATTCATTTTGTTTCTTACAAACACGTAAATGATTTAATTAATCGATACACGTAAATGATTTAATTAATCGATGCTTATGAGCATTATGAGCATTGTGCTTATGTTATCGCAATTATGAATTTTTTCTTGAATTCACAGTGACGTAATCGCTCAGGTATCTACACCGTCTATTCGTCAACAAGCAAATTAAAACAAAAATTGTTTTGGTTATTTTGCAAAAGACGTAAGGGATAACATCGTCCTAAGGGGTTCAATATCTACAAGAAGTAAATTCTTGTTTATCGGCAAAAACGTAACATCTTCCCCAAGCGAAAAGAATGAAACTTTCGTTTTTTGCCAAAAACGTAAGGGTAACATCGTCAAAAATCGAAAAAAATGAAATTTTCGTTTTTGCCAAAAACGTAAGGAATGACATCGTCCTAAACGGAAAAATATGAAACTTTCGTTTTTTGCCAAAAACGTAAGGGGTACCATCGTCCTAAATCGAAAATGTGGACCTCTTGCAGATCTCCAGTTCTATATAAAGATCGAAGAAGAAGCATTCCAATACCACTGGCATTGTATATTGCAGAATGAGCCCAACAACCGTTGCCCTGGTAGCTCAGAGAAAGAGAGTTGGATACTTTAGCCGAGTCCATGGGGAGTAATACTTGATTGAGTGGCATGAATGGGAAATCAAATACAAGAAAGGTCCCTTCATTAAATCATAACTTTATCAAATACTTTATACACCAAAATGTTTTCCATCATGGCTATCAAGGGCAGAGGTATTAAATAATAAAATAAATTTTGAAGGGTTTCGAAAAAAATCTCTTGATCTGCTTCTGGCACACCTTAACTGGACGAGATACTATAGAAAGAAGCGGTAGAGCTATTGAAGACAAACTTTTATTCAAGTTTTCGATTCATTTAAAATAGTCGCCTTGTGATTCCAAAGACGTAAGGACCGCATCACAGATTACCACGAACTTAACATTATGTGTTACAGCCATAAACTATAGAATTTTTTTAAAGCATACGCGTTTCCAATTCCGTTCATTTTGCGCTTTGGGGCCAATTACCAAGCATCGTGACTACACAACATATTCCATGCCCAATGTAGAATCGTTTACTTGTATATTCTTAAGACATCATTCAATAAGCTAATCGTTCTCTGGAGGAAAGGCGATCCTTCGCTTCGAACTACTAATATTCTTTAGATCTGTGATATAGACTCTATCATAGCCACCGCACAGGTAAAGCCAGCAGGTTCAGAAATGGAATCCACTAAAAGCCAAATGCGAAATAGGCAAACATTTCTATGAAAGTTGCGAGAAGCGTTAATAAAACGGCTCTCCGATAGATTATTATACCAATGCTAACTGCTATCAGCTTTAACTAGCTTCCCCAACCAACCAACTGCACGTCGTGTGTGTTTGGAAATACCGAGAAAGGCGTAAATGACCGCACGTGCAAAAGAATAACACACAAAAAAGCTTAACAAACCAGTGTGCTGCAGTAACGTTATCTCGCTGATTTTGCAATCTTTGCTATTTTCAACTTTAACGAACGGGTTAACAGAAAGTCAAGGGACTAACAGAAACCGGATAGCCTGACACGCATGTATGAAGTCCTTGCTCCCTCTCATTTTTATATAAAATTCATGCATCAATACACCACCAAGCTTTCAATATTGAAAGGCCGCCATTGATTACACTGAGAAAGCTTTAAAAGTTATTTTAAGAAAATTCTAAAGCAAAAAATAAAAGCATTTTTACAATTCTTAAATTACATTAGATGGACTTTAGATGGCGCTGCGACATTGGACAACTTTAATAAGAATTAAAAAGCGAAATGTGGTTACGCTGTGTAAGAGCGTATGCAAAAATTCTTCGCGTGTAGAAAGTTCGTGCTCTGTCTCGTTTCTATATAAAGCTCTTGCATCAAGACAACACCAAGCTTTCAATGTTGAAAAGCTGCGATTGCTTACACTGAGCAAGCTCTAGAACTTATTTTAAGAAAATGTTATAGGAAAAAATAAAAGCATCTTTACAGTTCCAAATATGTGGAAATTAGATGGCGCTGCGATAGCAGAAAACTAATAAAAATTCAAAGCGAAACTCAGTTGCTACGTTGCTACGTTACAATTCTGTAATTTTGGAGCGTTTGCAAAAATTCATATGTTGTTTTAATCAAATCAAGTCTAGTAATAGTCATTTAAAAATAAAATCTGATATCAAACCCCGAAAAGTGAAGAGGCATTTGCATGGAGACTGCGGACACGGATACTTCTTCACCTGTTTTTTTTTTCTTTTGCAACATGTGGGGAATCGCTTGCTTTTATGCTTTAAAAAAGATAATCTGTTCGGGCGTCTCTGTTAAGAAAGATAATCTGTTCGGGCGTCTCTGCTAAGAAAGATAATCTGTCCAGGCGTCTCTGTTAAGAAAGACAATGTGTCCAGGCGTCTCTGTTAAGAAAGATAATCTGTTCGGGCGTCTCTGTTAGGAAAGATAATCTGTTCGGGCGTCTCTGTTAAGAAAGATAATCTGTTCGGGCGTCTCTGCTAAGAAAGATAATCTGTTCAGGCGTCTCTGTCAAGGAAGATAATCTGTCCAGGCGTCTCTGCCAAGGAAGATAATCTGTCCAGGCGTCTCTGCTAAGAAAGATAATCTGTTCAGGCGTCTCTGTCAAGGAAGATAATCTGTCCAGGCGTCTCTGCCAAGGAAGATAATCTGTCCAGGCGTCTCTGTCAAGGAAGATAATCTGTTCGGGCGTCTCTGCTAAGAAAGATAATCTGTTCAGGCGTCTCTGCTAAGAAAGATAATCTGTTCAGGCGTCTCTGCTAAACTGAAAAAACAAGAAGTGTGGCAACAACTCCAATTTTTCACAGATACTTGTTGCAATAAAATAAAAAAATACGAACAATTGTTGAAATGTCACTTGAACATTTGAGTACAAAGAGTAATTAGTTAACCAATTTTTTTTCAATCTCAGATTAAATTCTAATAAACCATTTGCATTTTTCTTGCCCTAACATTGCTGTACTCTCCCTCGCTGAATACGAGAAGTATTTTAATTAACTAAATTGAGCTACTTTCCGCATGTCGACCGTCGGCTGCTGAGGTGGAATGCACAGATTTAGATTGTTTCCTGTTTACTAAACCGTCATCGTTTTTTCTGAAAAGCAAATATTTTGTGAGTTTCCAAGTCAGATTTCTCGCAGGCCTGTTCTTTAGTTCCGCCATCCATAAGTGCGATCGTTTATCGATTCCTTCGCTTACTTGTCACCTCCTGAATATTTAGGCCATTGTCCGCCACCGTCCGCTCACTCCCGTAAAAGGGAAAACTTTTAATTTTATTCAAATATTAGTCTGGTTGTGTTCTGCAAATATTTTAATTTATTCTTTAGATAAATCGCTTTAAGACGTAAGCGCGTATTTTTTCTTTGCATATGTAGAGGCATACATATCTGCAAATCGTCGTAAGCCTTATGCGGAAGTCAAACAACTGCATACTTGCACTTATATATATCATGTCTATCCATACCTATGCACTTAACGGAAACAAAAATTAAAAAAAAAAAATAAATAAATAAAAAACCCATTTAAAGGAAATGAGAAATATTTCACACATTGAACGCTGAGAGAAGACAAAAGAAAGAAAAAGGGATAAACAATTGCTTACGAACAATGCATTTAATAGAACGTGAACTACCAACAAAGCTAGCGGTTTATTTGATATTGATACGATGCACAATTTCTTCATTTTCTTATTGAAAGCATTTAATAGTTTTTGTTTTATTTTTTTAGACTCCATTTAAAAATGTTATCATTTTGCAATAATAACAACATTTCTCTTAATCGTGCGAAATGCTTTTGAGAAATTCGCGAGGAATCTTGTAATCTCGATTTACTGCGGAGCACAAATGAAGCCGTTCCGATGTAGGCATACCGGAGGACGACGAAGGATAGTGTTAGAATGATGCGCGGGCAACTCCCAACCCACACAGCGTTGTGTTGTCCATTACCGTAATAAATCATGTCGAACTCTATCCACCTCCCACCCTCCCACTGCTCTATCACATCGCAGCCGTATTTGAAATCATTTTGTGTCATTTTGCATCGACTTTCAAACATGTGTACGTTTTTTGATTTTTGGTAGCGTCTGAATATTGAACAGAGCTTTTACTCCTCTCTCATAATACATTTGAGTGCAGTCACTTTTTACGCCTTATCGCCCGCTATTTTCTTTGCACAGAGCTCTGCCACTTTGCACTGCACCTGTTTTGTTGTAATAGCACGCTTATCACAACGAAGTAGGGGCAGATTCCTTTTAGTCGACAATTCGGCAAGATATACCCGCTTTTTTGTCACAATTTGCATGAGATCTCGCTTTAACAGCAACTAGTAGTGCTCGTTAATATTTCAGTCTCAGCACTCAGCATGCATTTGCACAATGATGCTGCAGGTTCATGGGCCGCAGGAGAATAAGCAAAGACAAAACTCATAAGAGTTTCCATCTATCGATGGAATTAATTCCTTAAAGTGCATTAAAAAAACATATTCTTTGTATATTTTTAAAAAAAAATCTTTACATGCTAACGTTAATTAAATTGTTTTTTTCTTTTTCTGTAAAAACATTTCTAACACATCGACGTATCCGTTGGTCAAGTCGCAATTTGATATTGATATTTGCAACTTTTCTGGACATTTAGTCGAGGTGTCAACGAACCTTAACTTTTTATCGGACGTGGACAAGTGATTCGTGAACACAAGTTTTTCCTGTTCATGGCGTATGCAACAGATAGAAGTTGATGCTAACAACTTTTTATGCAATTAAATGCAAATGTGGTTCATCCAATAGAAATGAATTGAAGAAATATTGAAAAAACTTACGTTTTAAATTTTACCTAAAATTTATCTCAAACTATAGGTCAAGGAGGCAATTTACTGGCAGTGGTTTTGCTAGAACCCTTCCAACAACTGCTGGAAGTGATTCGTTTGAATGAAATATTTTTTTCAATTTTTTTGGGATAAGGATGAAATTTGGAGCAAGCCGGAAAAATGCTGAATATTTCAATAATGCATAGGGCAACTCGTTTACATTGATCAATTCGGCATCACTGCACTGGAAACTGACTCATTGTCTTGACAACAAATGATCGGTTTTTTTGGAACCAGATTTTTTTACTGCAATTTTACATGCGCTGCCGTCCTTATTCGACTGTTCGTTGGTAATCGATTCACAGTTTTTTTTTTTTTTAATCCCAAAAAACATTGGACTTTATGAATCTATTTAATGATTTTTGGTTACCGAGGTTAGATTTTTCTTACCGAATTTTTACATCCAACGGAACAAAAAGTGTTTTTGATCCTTATTCGAACTTGACATCATAAGTTTCTTTAATAGTTTTCGATTACATTCGGGATTCAAAGGACTTACCAATTGATTGACGCTATGCTAAGGATTGAAAACCACCTGGGCGTCAACTACTCAGTCTGCTAGTCAATGTGATTTCCTTCGAAATGATAATGGAAACATAACAAAGCCTGCAAATAATTCTCATACATTAACTCGTTTGAAACCGTCTATGATTTTAGTTGAATCATACCCACTTTGCCCGTTGGGACACTTAATCTTCTTAGGTGCGCTATCAATTATTTCTGAAGAAAGCTTCGTTTGTCGTCTAACTTCTCCTAATCTCTTTTAACGCTTTCGATACCAGAACCTTAAGAGAAAAACGGCCACCACAGCCTGGACGTCTTAATATCTAAATATGACACCAATTGTCATTTAATTTTGTAGAATGTATCCATTACGTTCTTACTAACTGAAGTTAGTAATTTTTTCAAATTTTACAAACCGACACACATAAGTGTAAGTAACAGTGTACTATAGATAGGTAATTGCTTTGGTAGCCCAACCGCAATTATCCTAAACCGATTATGAACACCCGTCACATACATGTGGCGCTGGTACCGAAAGGGTTAAACCCCGGCCAATGTGGCCAATTTAATCAAATGCGTTAGTTGAAGTATTTCGCAAACTGATTTGGAGCTTATTGTCCTATTATTATAACAACGACAACTGAAACTTTTCATTGCTGCCTTAAATAAATTATGTTCTTGAGTAAATTTATTCTTTTATTTTTTTTTTTTTTAAGTAGAAGACAATATTATTGAAAACGTGTTACTTTAACTTATGTAGAATCTTATCTTTTAAGATGTATGCAAAATTGCTCCTTGTGTGCTGGCAATTGAGTCATTCACAGTTAATGCGTTCAAGCCTTGCGCCTTAATTTAATTTCTATTCGAGTATTTCAATTTCATTTGTATATAGTTTTAAATGAAATTATATTCAATTCAAAATCAATAAAATATTGTGCGCACACATTTATATCAAATATGAAATAAGAGTAAATTTTATTATCATGCTTCCCTCAAGAGACTGGCATTACAAGTCATAAGTTAGAGCTTAAAGGCTTTTGTGTATGAATCTATGTGTGTGTGTGTGTGTGTGTGTGCGTGTGTGTATGTGTGAAAGCATTCATTTACATAAATAATTCCGTGTACGGATAAACCCCCGTATTCACTGCCAACTATGGCTCGCATCCCTCGCATCCCGCCATAAAGCACAACATCCTCGAGAGCTTATTTCTTTTCTTTTTTCTCTAAGAATTTTTTTTCAAAACTATATAAAGCTACGTTCAGTTCGCAGCGATTCTTTAACGAAAACTGCTCTTCATTTATTTAAATGCTATGCAAGAAGGGATAGACTTAAGAGGACTCATAAAACAGGATCGCGAAATACTTCAACAGATAACGAGAAGGGAAACATAGATTCTATGTTAGGCAAACTGCATTTCATAGCTTTATGAATTTTTTTTTTTTTTTGCTTTCCCTTCCATGCAATCTTGAGACTTTAATACCGTAAAAGTGTTGTAGGCTGCATAACACAATATAACCGCATAAGTAGCCGAATAGGTAGGATACGCGCTCACAAAGTCAATGTTCACGGGTTCAAAACTCAGTGCGGTAGAGTTTACTTTGATTGAAGCTATAATAAATGATCGATTTGTCTTGCGGGCACTGGAATGAAACCACGACCTTCTTATTTCTATCTTTCTTTTTCTTTCCCTTCACTTCGTACTGATCGTCACTGTGTTACGCGAATGGGGGACATTCCGTGAACGATAGATCGTATTACGAAAAGAAAAAAAAAAAAGCAACCGTGAGCTGATTGTAAATCAATTGAAACTCATAGGAAATTTATATAACCTCTTCTTTATTGAATATTTGAAAGATCTTTAGTAGGTCGATTCAACAATATCCAACCTTCCAACCCATCGCATAGTAGACATTTCGAAATGCACAAAAGTTGAGCCGGAAAGTCAGCACTCAATAAAAATGGTTTTGAATCAATTTCAGAAAGTGGGTTGAAAGGTGGTCTGTAGCTACTCACAAACATACAGAGAAAAAGTTGTTGAAGTTTTAGAAATATTTGTAGCAATTCACTTTCCACTAAGAATTAAATGTATGCTCGACTTATTATGACGCCCATAAAGAAATCAGTCCCGACCGTCGTACACCCGCACAATGAATACAAAAATAGTAATGACCAAGATTCTCCATAAGATGAACTAGTTTTTGCTTTGGTGAACGGTTTTCTTCTCAGTTTTATTATTATTATTATTATTATTGTTATTATAATTAATTTAGTTAGAGAATAAATTCGAAGACTAAATCTTAAAGCACTATTATCTAAGGTAGTCAGTCAACTTCCATCTTAGTTTTAAATCTCAATTTCTTACATAAATTTGCTAGGAAACAACCGATGAACCAATGAACCGATTTATGCGAGAGCTACCTGTACCCAGGAGATATTCAAGACAGGAGGAGACAACGTTATAAATGCTTTAGAAAATAAAACTTAAGAATTTGAATAGAAAATAGAAGTGAGAAAATAGAAATTGTACGTGTTCCAGAAAGTTACATACATCAAAATGTAAAAAAAAAACATTAAACGAACCGCATTTAAATGGGAATTCAAGCAGATCCAACTTTAATCACAGAAAAAGGAACCAAACGAAATGAATATTCAGTTGCAAAGACAACAAACAACACACGTTACATATAAATAATAATACGAATGAACTCGTAACAGGAGACTTTCACTATGTGCTTCTAAACTTTTTTTTATATATATGTGCGTGCGTATGTATGCGTATTTTAGCTGAAACAGAAAATATATATATAAGGGAAACATGCGTTCGCTATGGAACGAATTTTGGATACTCATCAACGAAAAAAATCTTGAATTCATTCATAATCAAGAGAAATTTGTGAACCGCGAGAGACCGTTTACTTAGCTACTACTGAATCGCACATGCTGCTACGCGTTCGGGATGACCAACATTAAGCACATATATGATATGCAATCAATATTTTAGAGCGTTTTTACTACTTGCTGACCTATTCACTAAGGGACGGAGGGAGGGGCAAGAAAGGTAAAGTCTTTTTCCCTTTAGTATTTCACTCTCAAACACTAGGCACTTACACTTGCACTTTACTTTATGAGATGATTAATTACGAACGTTACAAACGAAAAGACAAGATTGATAGACTGCCACATCGTTCAGGAATGTGTATAAAAGTAGGCGAGGAATGTGTACGAGGCAATACTTTTTGATTATGCTAATGCCGATATTTTGCTTGTCTGCAAAAGCTCAGCTGCTCTTAACCTGTATTTATAGGCCAATAATCCAGTCCTTAATCATCTCAATGCTTCGTCTCAATTTGTATTTTTGCATTTTTCTTACAATAGCTTGTCTCGTATACATTTAGTGTTATGGCTTAGGGCTTAGGAAGAGCTCTGCATTCTCTGCATTCTCTGCACTTTTTGTTCGTGTAATGTTACTTTAACCTGGCGCTTGACTTTGTTTGATAAATCCAGCATTCAATTCTCTTACGGTACATTAGTTTAGATAAAAGAAACCTAAAACCCAAACTGCTATTACTTTGTTTTCCTTTTGGCATATGCTACTTGTAGATCTTGTACTCTATCACTCTGTCACATTTGCATTCGTCTTACGGTTAACGTTGCAAAATGAAAGCAACAGTCTTTTGATGAAGCGGTGAGGGTAGGTGATGGAGGGGTGGCATATAATGAAAAAGCCTTGTGCCTGCTGCTGTTGTCATTTTATTATGCTCCTCTTTCATCTTATTTCATTAATTCATTCTAACCTGGGCTGGATACTTTCATCGTGGTTTCCTTTGACTTATGTTATCTAATAACTGTCAAGTGGTTTCACATGTTTGCTTATGTATCTAACAGCAACAACAACAAAAAGTCAATAACTTCTTATTTACGTTGCGAAGATGAATTATACACTCACTTATAAATGTGTGTAGATGTACTCTTCCCCTTGACTCGCGGTGGCTCTCATTAGTAACGCAACCGCTATTGTTCGTTGCATAACACAACTGTTGCGAGAGACGCAACAATTTGTCCTTTTTTCCTTTTTTTCTTTCTCTCTCTCTCTCTCTCTCTCTTTCTCTCTGTCTCTAATTTGGCGCTTGATATGAATGCCGGCTGCCAACGGGGTACAAGGATGGATCATCTAATAATAATTTGAAAAGTATTGATTAGAGCAAACTATTAATTTGAATATTTATACTAAATGTGTTCTCGTCATTACACACGACACAATAGACATAAGAAACAATAGAGAAACAATTAGGTTTTTTTTTTTTTCCTAATTAATTATGATATGATGATGTATTTATTACAACATTGTAGCAACACAGCAGACATTTCGATACACAAGTATGGACAGAATGTCAATCTGTCAGCAAATGTGAAATATGCTATAACAACAACAACAACAACAAGGACGAAAACAATAGAAACAAAAAAACAATTGATTCATTATATCAGATATCAAAAAATATGTTTGCTTTCGTTTCCTTTATCCTGTTTACATTATTCTTTAACACAATTTTACACTCACGCTGATTCTCTCTCTCTCTATCTCTCTCTCTCTCTATGTCTCACTATCTCTTCTCTGCAAAACTGTAAAATAAATTGTCGTGCGTGAGAGTACATAGAGCGGCATGCAGCAGCAGCTATATATCCTGTCCGATACTCAATGCCAAATAGCAACAGTTCAGTACCGTTAAGTACGCACTCAGTTTTGATTTAGTCTGCAGAGTCTTCGGGTACGGAAAAAATGCGGAAAAAATGTGAAATTTACTGAAACGTGCATACAATTGTTTATTCCTGTAACACCTTTAGCAGTGTGTGTTATCATGGTATGTGTATGCATGTATGCATTTATTTATGTATGTATATATATGTATATATATGTATATATGTCTATATATATATATATATATATATATATATATATATATATATATATATATATATATATATATATATATATATATATATATATATATATATATATATATATATATATATATATATATATATATATATATATATATATATATATATATATATATATATATATATATATATATATATATATATATATATATATATATATATATATATATATATATATATATATATATATATATATATATATATAAATATATATATATATATATACATATATAGATATATAGATATATGTACATATATAGAAATATACATATGTATATACATATATATATAGACGACAGCAAACCAATACCAGGATCTCTGTAAACCACCCTCAGCAACTTTTCAAGACATAATTACGTCACGCAATATTTTCAAACGTTTCATTTTTTAAAACTTTTCCACTGAAACGAACGAAAAACCAAATAATAAGGAATTTCCCTACCTTGTGAGAGAGAGAGAGAGAGAGAGAGGGAGAGAGA
>CCAG010009462.1:0-22972 GCA_001077435.1 Glossina morsitans morsitans
CATTATATCAGATATCAAAAAATATGTTTGCTTTCGTTTCCTTTATCCTGTTTACATTATTCTTTAACACAATTTTACACTCACGCTGATTCTCTCTCTCTCTATCTCTCTCTCTCTCTATGTCTCACTATCTCTTCTCTGCAAAACTGTAAAATAAATTGTCGTGCGTGAGAGTACATAGAGCGGCATGCAGCAGCAGCTATATATCCTGTCCGATACTCAATGCCAAATAGCAACAGTTCAGTACCGTTAAGTACGCACTCAGTTTTGATTTAGTCTGCAGAGTCTTCGGGTACGGAAAAAATGCGGAAAAAATGTGAAATTTACTGAAACGTGCATACAATTGTTTATTCCTGTAACACCTTTAGCAGTGTGTGTTATCATGGTATGTGTATGCATGTATGCATTTATTTATGTATGTATATATATGTATATATATGTATATATGTCTATATATATGTGTAATGTGTGTGCAAAATAAAAATATGAAAAGCGATAATAAAATTCGAAATTTATTTTACTAATCAATTTTTAAAGATAGAGAGAGAGATCATCAACAAAATTTTCATAACACACGAATTTTCGTACGCGATATATATGAAATGACTTCAAATGTGTGAAACGGGAAAATTCAGCCATCGGAGGAAAATATTTGCAAGCTTTTGAAAGGCAAAACACGATATCAAACAAGGAAAACATCCAAAAGGGATTAACTTCACCTTAGGTGGCATAAAATGATAAGTAAGTGCTGCTCGTTAATTAATTTTGTAACATTTTATATAGCGTTTACCCACAGCCACCCACCCAAGCCATACATATAATATATACTTTCAATAAGTATCGCTCAAAACCATTTACGAAATAATAATCATCCGTTCGATGGTTTCAGGCAGATGCACTCTCGCATATGGAATTAAATGAAATTAAAAATGAGCAAAACCTATTCATGCTTATTCATGCCTTAAAATTGCGATCAAAAACGAATTGAGAAAATCTTCATGTGTTTCTGTCCTCCCCTCGCAATACCAGCGTAACCAAGTCGCCATTATGCCATTTATCATATTTAAAAAAAAAGAATTCTTGCTTGCTTGGATAAGATTCAGAGTTGGTTACATACATTACGTTCATCAACAACAGGAACAGTACATCTCGTCTCGTCATCATCTATTGATGAAGTTGCAAACAATTATCGCAGATATTGAAATTTTTCCCTCCGTCATGTTAGCGTGTATTCCCGAATAAAATCCGTAAAAAAATCGAAAAATTCTCATCACAACCCTTTAATGCATAGTTCAATGAACGATATCCAGATGAATAGTACATGGCCTGGTCTGTCCGTTCATCGTTTATTGTGTGTATCAAAATTGGAACTAAAACAATCAAGCTTAACACATATGTTACTCGGTTCATAGGTCTCAGGAGGGGAAAGTATGTGGTCGGTCCAGAGACAGAGATCAAGGTTTGCTAACAAATTGAAAAAGCAACAAAAAAATACTAAAAACAGGAAGAACTTATCTTCTATAGAAGATATATTCTTACCTTTCCTTTGTCATAGTATGGCTCAGCTTATTTCGGCCATTAAATCAAGCGGTGTGCGATTACCAGCGACCCATAAGATCGAAAGTCAAACCACAGTGAGTTGATTTGCTTTCAAAATGTCAAAAATGGACAGGACATCCGCCAATCATTCTTTCCCAGTCTATAAAAAATCTTCTAAAAGAACCTATTAAGTAATTGCCGCCAAATAGTTCGTTATTGTTGTAGAGAAAAAAAAAACAAAACCAAGCCATTTTTTTAAAATAATTTTTTTCTCTAGAGTTTCGCGATCGCTTTTATATAAGTGTCGTAGTGAGAATAATTACACCTAGAATGCAACTTGAAAGCCTATGGTAGATTGCCACATTCCTCACCAGATTTAATTTATTCGAGAACCTTTGAGAAATCATGTGGTTTTCCTTCACTATAAATTTTCGTTACTAACTGCCATTAAAACGAATGACAAACTAATCCAAATTTAAACCGGTGATAGTACAACAATCTACTAGAGGTTAACTTCCAGCTATGCAACTCATTATAAGTTGGTTGAGTATGAGTCGGGTAACGCTTAACGCTCCTATTATTTCGATCATACGTTCACTATATTGTGAGAACGACACATGAGATAGCATCTTTCCTCGTCAACAATATGCGTTTTCTTCTTTTCCAATTATGCAGAATACGTTCATCGTACCATTTTTTTTATTAGTTACTTAGGAATCGCATGCAAATGCTTGAACTTGAGTTCATTATTTTATATATTTTTATGATAAGCATATCACAAGCTCGGAGCGTAAGCATAGTGATGAGCACCTCCTAACATTTTGAAATCTTATCCATGCAGTTGTAGTAAGCATATGAATAAAAAAAAAAAAATATGTATTACGCTGTATTCCAAACCTTCTTCTCGAATATCTTGTAATTGCACGGAAGGACACACACAAAAAGGAAAACTTGTGCAAAATCGTGGCATGTCTCTGCTTACTATTGCGATATGTAATAAATGTACGTTCTTGACAGTCATAGGCAGGCGGCATTTCTTGTATTGGTGTATGTGCGTATACACACACGCCTTAATTCTCGCTCCTTGTAGTATACACTATTAAGTTTAATGGGAAATGGGAAGAATAACAAGAAAAGACGAAATTCTCAAGTTAACCTAAAATAAACAAAATTCACCCATTCACCGATAATATGAGTACGAGTTTTAAAGAATATATTCATGAACACGTACATTTGTTCACGATTCCGAATCTTTGTATTTCCGCCAGCCAGAATCATATGTACAATCGTTTGTCTGCTTGTAAGCCTGTACAGAATTTCAATATTTCAAGTATGTATCAGAAGTACTTTTTCACAGGCGAATGGCAACTAAAGCGAAACACAACAACGACTGAACTAAGAAAGTGAGAAAAACAAAAAAAAAAAAAAAAGAAAGACAAGAACAAGAGCAAGAACAAAAAAAAAGAATACAAAATATTTTGCATTTTTATTAACAAAATGCTAAGAAAATTGAAGACAAAAACGTCTCGGTTTTCGATTTCCTTCCATTTAAAGTGGTTTCTGTTGTCCAAAATTACCAACAAGAAAAGAAGGAAATAGCACACACACGCAAGCTTAGATAGGATTCTAATGAAAAGTACAAGAGATTAGGGAATCAGCTCAACTAAACTTGAAAAAAAATAAATAAAAGTTTCGTTTGCCTTTACGTTCCTTGCGTTCGTTCGTTCGTTCATTCCGCTTAACGGAAATGCATTGCATTCAAATTAATTAATTTCGAACCTAACAATCATTGTCATTAGTTTTGACGTGACATTGGAATAAATTTTTCAAATGCATTTAATAAATGAACGGACGAACATAGGAAAGATGACATGAGAGTAAACCAAGTCGTTCTTTAAGTCGGTGAAAGCAATTGATAGCTCACTTGAATACAATGCCGCACCTCATAAAGGGCGTTAGTCGTTCAGCTGCGCTTGGTTTTGGACGACACAAAAAGATTTTTCCTCCTGCTTTCGAACAGTGTGTGAGAGGAGATAACGTCTGACCATCAATTGATCATGATACGCATTATTACGCGAGATGAGACGTGGACGCGTAAACAACCGATCAATAAAAGGAACACTACGCAAAAGATAAACGGATAAAAGGATGCAAAAACCGCGCCAAAGTCCCTTGAAAATCAAGACGATGTTAATAGTTGTCTTCGATTATCGCGGTGTTGTGCCCTATGAATTCCTTATGCCAGAATATTATTTCAGCTTGAGAATTATTTTGGAGGCAACGGGGTAGATTTCGTATAATAAATAGATAAAAAAAAAAAATTGGTCTTACTTTTTGAACACAGCAGTATATTTCCATATTTTCTTCAAATATTTTCCCCTCATTTTATACGGTTTTACTACTACACGAACGTGCTTACATTAAAGCGCAGAGGAAATGAATAAATTTCATGACATCTCTCTGGTCATTACAAAATTAGTGTAATTTTCTTTTTTTTCATCTCATCCATCCATCATGTCCCAGTACAACAAATAAAGTAAATCGCGAATAATTACCGTAACGTTTTGTAATTTATTAGTCGATCATTAATAATTTTAATTTCAAGCATTCGAAAACATTGCCAATTAATTTATTTGTAACAAAGTTGAGCATATCTTCGATCGAAATACATTGATATAAAGTCCACTCAACGCTTGAATAAAGCAAAAGAATTACTTTGTAATTTTATCATTTCGTGTGATGAGGAAAGAAATATACAATAACAACATCGAGCAAAGCAAGCAACAAAAAACATATTGATTCAATTTTAAATTTAAGTTTAAATTATTTAAATTATTATTACATTTTTCTTCTTCTTCTTAAAATCTTTCAATTCACGTTTACAAGCAGTTTAGCAGTTTATGTCAATCTTTCTCGCCTCAAAATAGGCAATAATTTAATCCCGATAACTTTTCCCCAAAGAAGAAAGTTTTCTGCTTGGAACTTTCACTTCCATTGGTAAACGGTAATTAGCGCTTCGAATGCATAAGTATGTATGTATGTATGTATGTGTATCTATATAAATATAATAATATGTATCTTTATATACATATATACAGCTACTTTTATTTTTGTACGAATTTTTTAATACGAAATTTGATTTAACGCCAGTTTAAAATAGAAAAAAAATCTTTTTTTACACGAATTGTTTTGCTTTAACACGATTCTATGAATTTTTTTACTGAATCCCTCCTCACAAATAACAACTTCGCGTTATATTTTTCCCACTTCAGTTAGGTTATGTCGATTATATGTGTGGGTCGATATGAGTGGGAGACATTACGCATTACATGCATAGACTAAATAAAGGCCTAATGTATTTTTTACGCAATTTGCTTTGATTTTTCAAAGTACAATTTATTTTTTAAAATATATTTAATGAATTAAAAGGTGTAGACGCGAAATAAATTCTTAAGTGAACTCTAACAAAAGTTTATTGTTGACTTTTACTTTTAGAAAAGTTCTCTGGCGCGGCGTATGTAACGTTCTAAGCTGAATGCAAATCTATTTAATTAGTTTATATTGAGATGAACGGCTGCAGCTGGGCACCGTAATTAATTTATTTAAAAACAAGTGAAAACATTATAGTCGAGCGTGACTGATAATTACTTACCCTACATTACTGTATCTAATATAATTTTTAATTTATTTCACGATAAAATATCAAAAGTTGCATTTTACTTGTTGCCAGGTAAAGGCTACCTTTCATTGAAACCCTTATGCGGTAGGGTAGGTAGGTAGCTAAAACATCGAACTAACCTGAACCTAATATGGCAAAGTTGACGTTCTGGTCAAAGATTTTATTATTCTTCGGTCACTTTCACAAACAAAGTATTATTTGTTGCCAAGAGAGAGAGCTTTGTTTTTGACGAGCTCCAGCTCAAAAGATTGATGCGCGTTGTCCAAATTTGACACAGTTCGCTTTTATGTCAAATTATGATGTCCCGAGCTAACTTTCACCACAAAATACTAAAACTTACATTTGTCTGCCATACATTCGTGAGAAAAGTCGAAAAAGTCTTGTACCCGCCCCTGCCAAATTCGTTCCGCACTGTTTAGTATGCCGAAATTCCATTACTTAGTAATTCTTGTCGAGAAATTTTCAAAATGAAATGCTTTTTGGTATGGAGACAATCGTAAGGATGTCGTGTTCGAATCCATTTTTAATATAATTCATGTTTGGGCCAAAACAAGTTAAAGCATCAATTGTTTTCGGAATATCTCGAAACGGACAGACGGATCTTAATCCGACCTACATCGATCCTGAATCGATCGGTGTAGTAAAAACTGAATCTATTCTTTCGGGTGCTGCATACGCCCAAATTAACTTAATCTTCAGAAACGAACAACGTTAGGTTTCCTAATTAAACTAATTTTAAAAGAGCGCTCTTTCCAAATCAGTTATCAAACGTGTACTTTCTACATTCTCCCTACTGTAAAACTCACCGAAATAAATGATTATGCAAAGACAGTTTCCAAATATTCCGCAAACACTTAAGCTGTTTTTCTTTCATTGGATATCTGCGTAGCTTAAGATTTAAGTTTTTTTTAATCTTTTAATTAATTTCCTCCATAAATAAGTTAAAGAGATGCTGCTGTTGGATTTAGATTTAATTTCATTTTCGACAACTTTGTTGTTGTTTTGGCAAAGCAAAGCAAGCTATAAGGTCTTAATAGCATGTGAAGCACGGCGTAGAAGATACTCTTAAGGGGGGATAGCATTTTTCTGAACAACATCAGAATTATTGCCTCCAGCTAAAGCTCTTTTTCTTTCACTGTATTGAACGTTATCGATATACCGTGAATGCAGACGCATTATTCTCATACCTGTTTCCGCATTAGCTGAGTCTCTTTCTTAAAACCATTCATTCCTTCGAAGTCACTGTAAATAGTCTCAGTAGAACATTGCTTTCATCCAAATCTTTTCAAAATAATTTTGAAAGGGGTTTGACAAAATAATTACAGGAATATAATGAGCGAAAAAAAGAAGAAGAAGTTTCTTCGTATTTACTTTTTTCAGTTACCGCCTATCAAATACCGTCAAAATTGATATTTAACACCGCAATGTGTAGGCAAAACAGGAAAAACATTAGCTGAGCGAAGTTTTTGCCCAGAGTCCTGTTATATAATGCTAAAATAATCATTTCTTTCTCAAACCATCTAGAGTTCGATGCCGCAGTACGTCCACAAAACTTTCTACTCATTTCATTTTTTATCAAACTTAATCTTGAGTGCACGAAAATTACTTTCATTCTCAGCTAAGGTAGCGTACAATATTAGTAAGATATTGTATAAGTTCTCAAGCCACGTAATCGATACTAAGGAGTGCGGTCTTCATCTTCATCGAAAAGTAATATTTCTAACTTATCCCGTTGAAGTACACACAACATGTTGCTGTTTCAGAGCTTTGAAGGAGAGGAGGCGAAAGTAATGCAAAACGAAAATCATTTGAAGTGAAAGTGAATTTATTCGCTTACTTGGAAGGATAGCACCAAGTGCAAGTTAAGTTGCTTCTACGAAACGAAACCATCGTTAGCGAACATCACGAACAACAACTGATAGGTTTTAAAGCAAAACTCATCAACGAGTCTTCGACATCGAATAGGATGTGCATCTTCCTCCTTTCAGTTCAAAAGAGACATTACTCTTTCTAATTAACATTGGTTTCAATTGATGACTTTTTGTCACTTCGACGACCGTTCAAAAATAGTTTCCCTTTGTGGATTGCTTTTCTTTTCATACGAAATTCAAAATCTGTCCCATGCGCTGGTTTGAGAAAAGTAATGGCGAGTGGCATACCTAATATTCTGTGTAAAATATTTCATGCCATTTTTTTTTTCTTGTTTGTAATAAACGTTCAATTTTTTAAGCAAAAAAGTTTTATTCCACTTCCTACTACTATGCAGGCAAAATGAAAGCTGCACTCTTTTAATGGATTCGAAAATCGAAAGTAACGTAACAATGATTTATTTACCGTCTATTCAAAAAGAATAACATTAAAGTTTGTCTTTAAATGTATTGAAAGTGTTAAGGGAAAATAAAATCTGATATCTGCCATCCGCCATTCGCCATCCGCCATTCGCCATCAGCCGTATGTATAAAAATTTTTCAACGCAAACAAAAAATTCTCTTGTGACACTATTTTACATTTGAACGCCTTAATGTGACATGACATTAGTCAAATATGTACTAAAATTGACGTGTACGGGTGGCTATGTGTTTGTTTGTCCGCGCGCACACACACACACACATACATGCACAAACAGTGTTAAATGTGAACACTTTCGAGCTTAGAAGGGTAGAAAATATGCAACAAACGTGAAAGTAAACCTCTAGTGAAACAGAAACCAAACAGATATTGTGAGATACATGTGTACACATGTGTATGTGTGCGAATGTCTATTTATGCATACGAGCATAGCAAAAACATATCCGACACAAACCTTTAAAGATACCAAAGTAGATGTTTTTCACATTTTGTCCCTAATTGCTTCTGATTGGAATGTTCGCCCTAACGCCTAACGTAACGTTAGAGTTGTGAGAAAGTGCGACACAAAACATATCCATACACAATTAACGTATACACAAAAATAGACATACTTTGCCGCTAAAGCATAAAGAAAATATCTACAAAAATATATTGCGGTTACAATAATAAAACCATTCTCGGTGCTTTGTTCGTTATCTTGAGCATAATGCGAACATTAAAGACGGTGTCAAGCAGTTGCCTTAACACAGGACACATGTACGAATTAATAAAACTCAAAATAGTTGCTCCAGTTCTAAACTACCGTATAACGGTTGATGGCAATTGTCATATCTAATAATTAATTCAATGAATTTTCGAATGCAAAATTGATTTCGATAAAAGGAATTTGGTTTTTTCAGCTAAAAATGAACTCTTTCTACGAATTTTCTACTGACTTTATAGAAATAGTTGCCATGCATCCCGAGTAATGCATTTAATGATATGCAGTTCATTTCTTTTGTGTTCTTCATAGGAAGCCGAGTAGGTTAACCATCTCGTCTAACAATTTAGTGGTCGTGGGTTCAAATCGTAAGTGCGGTAGATGTTTCAATAAAGCCGATAGCCCCAGATAGTAGTGCTTTAAAACTTTAGCCTTTGAATTTATCTTTCATTGTGAACTTTTTTCTCAACACTTCTCGTGATATTTTTTGCGAACTCATTTAAAATGTAGAACAATTTTGTTTTGAATATTGAGTGTAATTTAACATAGCATGGGTTATGACAGTCAGGGAAATATTATCAAGCACATGTCAGAAGTGTATATAAACTAGAGGTGACGAGACTTACATTGACCAGTTTCCCCAGTTCTCCCCAAGATAATACTGATATATATTATTCTCTTAGGATGAAAGAGACGAAGCGAAAGTGGCAAGGAGAGCACTAAAAATTACTGTCTGTCCGTCTGACTGGTTGTTTCCGTACACAACCTACAAGTCGCAATTTCCAAGATATTTTCAAGAAACCCATCGCATTGAGCCGCTTTCGCTGAGGAGTAAACGTTATTGAGACTTGATTGGATCCATGACCACTTCTCCTATAAAAGCCTGTTTCAAAAAAAGTAATTACATGATGAAATTTCCAATTTCCAAGATATCTGGGCAAGAACCCATAAATGTTGTAAGTTTGGACGGAATGAGCAACAAATTGATAGAAACGATATAAACGGTCTCATGAAAAATATGCTCAGCTAATGATAAGAAGATGTAATTTTTGACATTTCATAAGGAAGATAGGTAAAGAATTACATTAGACCTTGTAGTGTAGGATATTCAATAGCCTACTTTGAACAACTCGTTTTTCACTTGTAACGAAAAAATATTTTTGTTTTCAGGTATTTGGTACAATAGCAAGAATCGTGACTGGGTTCGCATAGACGGACGATAGTATGCGTTACGCCCTCTTAGGGGGTTTAGATCATCATCACAGCGAAAATCATCTTTTTTTGGAGGGAGCAACTGCTGCAACAACAGCGATTACACGAAAATTGTCACAAGTACACCGACAGCCCCACCATCGACGCCACACGAATTTGTGAATTGCATTAACATTGACAAAAACGCGTCTCATACGAATCTCACAAAATCTGACACATCTCCTCCTATCGTCGTATATTCAGCATTAACGACACCCGATTATTATATCAATCAAAAGCAAATAAATTACTTTCAGTTTCCACCGACAGAATTACTGCTAGATCCGGCGTCATCCACATCAATATCAACCCCATCACTGGCCACAACAACAGCCGTAGCGTTAGCAGCATCTTCAGTCTCGAATTGTGGGGCTAACACCATAAGTTCCACTTCATGCTCGTTAGATTGTGCCTCTGCTAATAATTCACCTAAAAGCATTTATCACTATCTTCATCACCATCACCATCATCATCATAGTCAGCTGCAACGCTCACCTTCACACGCAATAACGATGGGTCGCCGTGAAATTAAGCGCTCGAACACAAGTGGCTCTACAGTAAAATCCTATGACAGCGGCAGTGGTAAGTAGCTATTTTACCTTCCTACGACCTCACTTATAAGCTAACGATTAATACTTAGTTAATTGCATGTATGTACTGCTCTGCCAATCCACACTGCATCGTGTGGTTATTTATTTATTCGTTTGTATGATTTTGTCTGCTTTCCATTCATCGAATTATCCGTACGAGTTGATCTAATACGGCCGTGCTTCAGTGCCTTCTACAACCAATAACACACACATAACTATTATTCAATGACACCATCGTTTAGTCAAACCAGGAAACACCAAAGTTTCGACTGACAGCATTTATCTACATACATACATACATACACATACACGTATATGTACACGTTGTGAATCTAAACCATTTGAATACTTAATGAGTTTTCATCGTGCTTAACACAATTACCAAAGTAGAGAAAAGTAAAGAATGTGTGTTTGGGGAAAACTGGCAAAAAAAAAAAAATACGTTTCAAATTTCCCGATAAATGCAAAACGCCACATATAGCCAAGGTATACAAACAACGATTAGTTTAAAAAAAAAAAAAGATCAAAAAAATACAAACATAATTATGAACAATTGACTAATTTTTTGCAAAAAAATTCATGGAAAGCAATATCGCAGATTTCGAACAAAGAGATTCCACAATTCTGAAATTCTTTCCATTCCTTCTTCTACATATTTTTATTTTGAAAACTTCTGACACTTCTTCCTTCCATAATATTATGAATCAATGTATGTCCGAAATTATAATTGACATTTTAGTAAAAATATTGGCTTAGTGGGAAAGTAATCGTAATACAGTCTTATCATGTTTAACATTATATTGGATTCGAATCGTTTATCAACTCTTCACATTCTGTTTATTAAACTAATTCCCAGAAGAAAATAAATTTTTCTGCAAAGATTTTCACTAAATGGGAAATTAATCATAATGAAGTGTTCCCATGTCTATCGTTATATTAAATTTAAATCTTTTAGTACCTTTTTGCAGACTATATCTGAAAATAAGATTAGCATTGCAGTGGAAATATTGGATTAACGGGAAATTAATTATACTAAAGTTTTCTTGTCATCTCTACCCTTATATTGATATCTTTCGTTTCTTAACGGTCTGCAATGAACACAAGGCAGGTTCAGATCTCCAAAACCATTATAAACGTGCTTGCAAGACAGTCATCTCTCTCTGTCAAATTTGCTCCACAAAGTTTATAAAAGAACATCGATTGCAATCTAAATTTCCGCTACTTCATACATTTCAAGAACGTCACATCGACGTACATATGCGGTAAAAACATCTATCTGTCATTATATTATGAATACCGTCGTTTCTAATATGCGCTGACGATGTTAAACTGTTTTCTTCCTTCCCCTTGGAATCGCAACTGAAATATATGGTTCTCGTCAAATTTTATGAAATTAAACCTAAAAAAATGCAAGAAGTTTTCTTTTTTAAGGGGGAAGTTAATCAATATTGAGAATTTCACTGATTAACACGAGTTGGAAAACGTTGATTCGTTCATCGACTTAGGGGTTCTATTCGACCAAAGATTATCTTGTAATTTGCACATTGAACTGTTTTTAGGTAAAGCTTTACATGGGCTTAGTCAGACCAACAGTTAACTATGCCTCTGTTGTGTGGTCTCATTCTTATAGATGTCATAGAATCCGTTCAAAAGCAATTCTTTGCTGTTTGTTTTGCTCTCTGCCTCCTTATGACAATAGATTGCTTTTGTTAGCCTCACCGTCACTTGAGAAACGTAGATTTATTCTTGGTGTTTCCTTTTTAATGAAGTTAATAGATGGTACTACCGATTCGCCGACATTACTTGTTGAGATAAACTTGTATGTCCCGAATCGCTTCTCTAGGAACTTTATCTCCATAAAGCTTAGTCAATGTAAATACTATTACGAGTTTTTCAGTCCGTTCAGAGTCGTTTGCAGAAACCTAAATTATATCTACACTTACTCTCAATACCAGGCTCTTTAACTTTTATCAAAACAAGTATCTTTAATACGCCCGATTTGCCTAAGTCTTGTGACTCGAAAATTGGCTGATGTTGTTCACTGTTATCGGTTGCCAAGTTCACTCACAACTCGGATCTGTATCAGCTGTGGGTATGCCTCTGTGCTCGATATATGTACCTGCTCTTTTCCATAATAGTTAGTTAGTATATATGTGCTTCTAAAAGGCACTTGAATTCGGCTATTAACTTATTTTAGCTGACTTTCACTTTTGTAGGCCGTTTGTGGAATGAATAACAGGCAAATTCAGATCAGTTTTAGCAAATGCATCTCCAAATTGACAAGACAGCCATCTTTCTAGCAAATTTGATCCAAAGAAATGTATAAGAGAACTTAGGAGCCATCTTTTTGTCGCTTCAATGTAATTTTGTGCGACTGAAGCCATTTCAAGAACACAAAGCAGTCTAGCTTGCAATGTCACGCCGATCTACAAATGCGATAAAAAGTCTACGATGCATGTTCCTGAGACCTATAGGTAAAACACCAGTTTTCGTGAATAAAGACAAATAATGCTAGTGGTAGTGATATGGTTTTAGTCTGAAAAGTGAAAAATTCCTTTTTTATTTTATGGCAAAAAGACTGCTCATAACCTGTAAAAACCTGTAAAGAACAAAACTATACGCGAGTACTGATGTCCATTTGAGTCGCAAATTAACTAAGTGAACATCACTGAACTGAACTGAACTCTCGTAGATGCACGCAGGCTAAAAGCATAATCTTTGCTTATTTAAAATTAAATTCAAATACAAGTCCTCGTCGTTTTTTTAATTAATTCAACGGTCCTTTGTGGACACACGCCTCGAGTTTTATTATGTTATGGTATAAATAATTTTTTGCACACACACACACAGACACACACACATAGCATCTTTACACAATATAAATGAAATTTTGCAGATTATAAATGTGTATGAATTCATAGCCATGGATACGGCTATAAAGCTGTATACATAAGTGGACCGTGAAACATGCAAGAGACAGACACATCTGTATGCTCCCTTTATATTGTCATAAGATTTAAACGAGACGCACTAAATTAACTTGGTTACGTTTTTACTTAGTTTGCACATGCGAAGCTGGTATAAGTTCAACTCATTTTCAGCGCTTACAAGCACGTAGATGAAACACATACGAATGCTTTCGTATGTGTTCGAACGAGAATAAACGTTTGCACATCTGTAGTGGTTAACCGATTGTGGTGAAAATCTACCAGCCTTCACAACCACTAATCGATTAAAAACGTTGTCCAAGTTTACGTATCGAGCTAAACTAAGCAAAGTCATGGAAGAACCCTTTAAGGCATAGACCTTACGTTTTTTTTTTTTTTTTTGCAAGAATTATTTTAAACTTAATTTTCCTTGATTGTCGTGTCATAACCATTGCTGCACAGATGTGTTACTTAAACATGAACATTTTCTACCTATTGGATGTACATCCTATTTATTCTTCAAATGTTTGGCTTAAAACTGTTTTCATGTTGAGACCAATCTAACTTCTCTTCGGGCTCGTTTCTAATAATCGACAATATTTGCAAAGTAAAAACAATAAACAAACATACCACACACCTATAAAACCAATAAAGCTGACTGACCAAATGCTTACGAGAGAAATCTACATTCCATCAAGCATATCCAAAACCTATTTATTTTGGAAATGGTCTAAGTCGGTTTTCCTTACAAAAAAGAAAAAAGAAAACAAAAGAAAACAAAACAAAAAAATGAAAAGGGCAAATATACGAGGCAAGCTTCAAAACTATAAAAACTATAATTACGGAATTAGTTTTCAAGTGTTTTGGTAATGTTTTCTTCTTCTTCGCTTTTCTTGTGTCCTTCTATTTCTTACTAACAAACAATGGACTATATAAACCAATCTCAAAAGCTTGATAAATCTCACGCAAATCCATAATGTTTGGAAAGGAACAAAAGTTCATCAATACATTATTTTGTCTTTTATTGCATTTGTAATTGTTTTTTTGACTTTGATCACCAGAAATGCAACAAATAAATACCTTTGCAGAACGAAGGGTAGCTTTTTGTGAAAGTCATAGTTTTAGCGGAAGGAAGGACCACCTTTTTTGGACTACATTGCATAGTTTAACACTTCCATTTTACAGTTTTAGAAATTCAAACAGTAGTCCATGCCGGGATAGATCAAAAGGAATTTATGAGTGGATGAGTTGTTATAAGAAGTCCAAGCAATGAAAGATATGTTAAAATATTTCTTCTAAGTGTACCGATGAACGGTTTGTACAAGACAAATTCTTTTGAGAAGCGGTCTGCTGCTCATGTTAAACGTAATTATAAAATTTACTTAAGCTAGGAGCTAAAAAGTGTTGAAAGGAGCGACTTTTTCTTTTTTTGATGTGAGCAACATTTCAAATAATGGAAGAATCACACCATTAATAGGCGTGTTTGTAAGTCCAACGCAGCGAAAGAAAAGCCTACATGTTGAATGAATGAGCATTGATGATGAGCACTGCCTGATAGTACTTATCATAATAATAATAATCGCAACAACGTATAGCACCAATCAAATTCCGCTTACCTTTTCTGGTCTGATATCAAGTTAATCAAAGACTTGTAAAATTATGTACGATTTCACAAACATTCATTTAGTTTCAAATATTTAGTAGAAAACAGCTTAACTTTTTAAGATTAAATGCAAAGACAAAATCGTATAAAATAATTGTATAACTTAACGAAAAATAAAGCTTAGCAACGATATCTATCTCGATATTAAAATAAATATAAGCGAAAAGTAAAAAAAAATAAAAACAAAAAAAAACCACAAAAAACTAAAATCTAAAACGACTGCATTGAAGTTTGGTGCACAAAAAGCAACGAACGACTCACACATGTGTTACACACAACGCGTATCATATATAAATCAAATATATCCCAGTGAATGTTTCATTCAAAATACTCTTTTTGGGTAGGATATGAAACTTAACTTAATCATAATAATCGGCTACGTAAGTGATGATGTTGTCACGAACACTTTCAGCGCAAGGATTCAAATCCCAGAAAGCTCCGTAGCAGCCATTTTGCTCGAAGCAAGAGTAACGTATTTCGCTATCGCCATTGGAACAGCAATTGACGATAGCCCAAACGCATTGCGAGATGCCTCTATTGCCCAGAGTTGGAGAAGGTGCTGCTGATGCTGATGGTGGAGTCAGAGGTCGCATGGTCGTTATTCTTGGCGCGTTCGCTGCCGGCGAACCCATAGGACGCGTTAATTGCGTGTCTTGCATTCCAGGATCTAAAAATTTCATGTGCAAAAATAATAAGAAGTATAGAGAGACATGTAGGAAGGAAATGACAAGAGAAGGAGAACAAAGACAAATATGTTAAAGCAAACAATTAAGGCGAAATTCAAGGCGATCATGCATTGTGCACGGGATGCGCGGTGCCGGAGGTGTCTGGACAAATGGAAGTAAATACAACCGTGTATATAGAACAAGCTTTTAAACAGGAACTGATTGATGCATTTTACTCACTCATAAAACTGAAATCAAAGTTTCCAGGATTTGGATCACGGAAAATGGATTCCGGTGGTCTTCGAGTAGCGACTGGACGTTGCGTCGCTGTAAGCCAATAAAAATTAAAAACATTACCTTCCAATTGATTTAAAGACGTACCTCTTGAACCGCCCGAGAAGATTACTCTATCATTTTCGTCCGCGGCAATGCGACTATCAAAACTTATGGGCATATCGGTAGACGGTGGTGCCCTTACTGGTATATCCAAAGCATTATGCTTTTTACCTGGTACAGGCCGGCTACGTACACAATAATTAATTAATAATTAATTTTAAGTCAGCGGAGATTCTTTAACTCACTTAACGAAAATATATTGAACGCGTACACCGTTGGCTCCGCCACAATTTCTACACGGCATTAAGACATTCTGAAAGTACGGATTTAATGCTTGAAGAACGTTTGGTTGATTATCCGGAATGGTTTGCGTACTACGCTTTTTACGCGGATAAAGAATTTCATCGCTTTTGTTGTTCGTTTTGTTGTGCGACAACTTGTTGGACTGTTTATCAGTTACATCTTCCGAAAAAGGAATAACTTTAAGACGTGATTTGCTTATTTTCGGCAAATTCTCAATAACAATAACAGGTTTTTTCGGCAGCACATCGAAATATATCTTCTCGGGTTTCAAGCGTTTATAGCTTTCAGCGGTAACGGGAATGTCAGATTTGACAGAGTATTTCACTGGATCTTCTAAAATTGTAATATATGAGAGTTGGTTATTACTGCTCTTACTTACTGCAACCCATACTGTGACTTACTGTAATCTTCATTTACATAATCCTCTTTATACGTTATTTCTGGATGATTCAATATAAACAATTTATCTTTATCGGCTTTGTCGTATTCACCGCCATTAGCAATTGTGTTTAACTTTATTTTTGTTGTTGTTGTTGTTGCTGTTGCTGTTGCTGCTGTTGTTGTTGCTATATTTTGCCTTATCATTCTGAGTTTGAAATCATCGTCACTCTGTTCGGGTCGACAGGAACCATGGCCGATACACAATAACAGTACTATGAAAAAACTTCCGTGCAAAGCAAAACATTTCCTTTTTGTCCGGAAATCACCAACAGCTGCGCTCCAAGTTAACTCTTTCATTATTAAGCCTGTGATATGTTCACACTGCGAATGAACTCTTTTTACACAGGTTCTATATATGCTCTCCTTTCACTAATGATGGGTTTGTTGGGCTGTTTGTCTGAATTTTATTCAAACACTCAACCACAACTTTATGACTTGTTAAAATAGTTGTACAATTTGATGTATAAATGATGGCTTTTTTTCTCCCTTCTCCCTTCTCCCTTCTCCCTTCACTCCTGAACTATAACGATTAATTTTTTACTTGCTTCTGCTTACTGATTTCGTAACGAAATAAGTAAAAAACAAAAAAAAGATTTTTAAAATTAAAAATTACTTTAAGAACTTTTTCTAAAACGAACAAAGAGCAACAACAATTCATTGTAGTTAAGAATATTTGAGAATTAAATCTCTTGAGGATTTGTATTTTTATTACCGATTAACTATAACGGAATTGCTAGGTAACTGAACAAAAGTAGATCTATCCTCCAACTAGTAGAAGAATTGCCTGTCCGTCTTAAAATTACAGTCGGCCAAGAAGTTGAAACCAAAAGTAATTTGACTCAATGTATAGATGAGCGCAGGCTTTCCTGAGGTTATACGGCTCAAATAAGTTAGGCAATGTCCATCTGTGCCTCGTACACTTCATCTACATAATCGACTGTTCGCATAAGAAATGCGAGTCGAAGCATTAATAAACTGAATATATAGTCCCGACTTATCTGTCCTTTTATCCACCTCCTTAAATGTTGCTTCAGGACGCGAAAGTTCGGCCAGAATTTCATTTCTTCTTCTTCTAACTTTGCGTTATTTCCACAACAAAACCGAATATTATTTAAACCAAAATGTACACTTTGACCATTATTTCACTTGTGTTTTTTTTTTAAACATCATTTATCTTCCTCCCGCAAGACACTTTGATCGATGCTGAATTATCATCCCGAAGCTTTCACTATTTTCAATATTAATCTATAATTTTCTATTAATCTATACTTTGCTACCGTTAAAAAGGGAACGAGGTTTTCTTGAAAGGCATTCAATCACCAACACCCTATAATCGTAGAAGAAGTTGTAAAACTTTCTTCTTGGATTTCAGTTAGTCAGCTTCCTTAGTCAGCTTACGAGGTCTTATTCATAAAATTTCCATTTTACTTAATAACTCCTCCTTAATCAAATAAAAACTTACTTGTTATTGTTTGCTTACTTGCTTTCCTTCCTTACTACAGTAACTGTAGTGCAAGCTTTCTTTTTTTTTTCTTTTCTTTTTATATACTTTTTATATATTAAATAAATTTCGTCTGTTTGCTAATAAATGTTAAACGTTTATGAATTAAGGTTAAATTATTCAAGCGCTTTTAAAGCATTTAATTGCGAAACGATAAAACACATATGCATGTGTAATGCATAGCATAGACGAATCCTCTGACGTATGCAAACATTGCAAACATTACATATACACACGTACACATACACATAAAATAACGAACAAATGTATGAAAGTAAGAGGACAACTTTTTTCCTAAGAAATAAATAAACGAAAAAAAAAAAACCGAAATATTATTAGTCTTGAAGATAAATATATATATATATATATATATATAAAGTAAATATATCTATATATATGTATACGTATATATAGAATGTGCATATATACTCATATGCACTTGTACACGATTAAATATCAACGAAGAGTGTGTGTGCGTATAGGCACATATTCGTCTGTGAACGATAAAAATAAATTTTATTATCTAAACAATTTATGCCGACAAGAGTCGGTAGAGGAAAGTAGCTGTCATTATCTTTTTAATGAAATCCTAATAATTTTTAATTAGTTAATGAAAGCAATTTTTATCAATATTTATTGTTTGTCGCGTGTGTGTGTGTGTGTATATATATGTATGTATGTATGTATAGTGGCCGTAGTAGTAGTAGTAGTAGTAGTAGTAGTATTAAAAATATAAATATCAAGCAATATCGTTCGTTGATGTATGTTATTTCCCAGCACATGTTTTTCAATCCAATGAATCAATCAATTTGTTCTTCTCTTCCCTAGAATACGTTATCTTTTAAGAAGTCTTTTAAAAGTATTGTCACCCTATTACTGATAAATTTTATTAGTGACGTCATTTTGGTTTTCTTTACTTATGAATCAATCAAATGTTTCTCGTATACACACATAAACTAATAGATTTTTCTTACTCACATCAGCAGGTGTGTCTATGTTGACAAATTCAATACTAATTGCTTTCCATTAAACCGCTAACCATAACTTAACATGTTTCAGCATAAATATTATTTCAAAATGAATCGAAAATTAATTAATTGTTTAATAAAACATAGGCTAGCTTTGATGGTATTTCTTATGTTTTGTTCTATCGCACAATGTGTCCAAATGAATATTAGATGCTCTCCGCCGAGACGGTAGATGGTAACATGAGAGCTACATTTTTCGAAAAATAGTAGCTTGGATTTCAAATTCTGTTGATTTCTTATATTTTTGTAATTAAGAGAAGAAAACCTGTCATTGGAACAATATGGCGGCGATGTAAAAGCAAGCTGTGTTGCGTGCCGGTCCAAACCTCATATTGCATAAAAAGAATATATGGAAGTGCGCTTTACCCACGTATTCATGCGATTATTATAAAATTTTTCTTTTGTTATAAAACAAAACATAGATAATTAATTAACGCAGAACATAAACTCGAGCATAACGTAACGTTTCCTGACTCAAAGGTACTAAGGTGGCCATTGGCACATTATATATGAAAACGAGTGAAGACACTTAGATACACTAGACCACTCACTCGTTTAGCGTAGTGATTCGTAAAACGAGTTTTTAAACTAAAGCTTTATGTGGGGAGTGATCGGAGAAGTGGTTCGATCCAAACCATTTTCAATAGTGTTCGTCGTTGAGTCAAAACATTTTAGTCGATCAAATTTCATTAAAATATGTCAAATGTATATGTGCGACCTGTCACAAAAAAACAAGGCCGAAAGACAGACAGACAGACAGACAGACAGACAGAAGCACATCATCTCCTGCGGAAGCTGGAAGCAGTTCAAAGATTGCGCCTGTTGAAAATGACAGCAACCTATCGCACAACTGTGAGCGACATCTGACTATCTTGGCAGGAATGTTGCCAACGAGATGCTGCTTAAGGAGCAGCGTTATATTCATAGCGCGAAAAGGAAAACAAAAAGAGTTGGCGAACCGCGGAGCTAAAACAGCTATCCGGCAGAATTTGTTAACGGAATAGCAACAACTATGGAAAAACAGCACCGAAGGACCAAATCGATTACAATTAGTGGGCAGAAAACACAAGGAAGTAAATTGTTTTTGCCGGGTCATGGAAATTTCTCGAGTTATTTGTGCTCTTTCAACTTACAAGCAGAAAACACGTGTGATCTGTTCTTAAGCATGAACGACAGCGAGTAGCATACTGTTTTCGTCTGAGGATGAATAATCCTTAAGGATCCTTCTCGAAGTAATGCGAAAGCGTTTCCGGGACGGTCTTATCACTAGTTGGCAATGCGCTGCCACTGCGTTCATAAGTTCAGAAAAGCCTAGATCGACGCTATGGACATCTAGCTGTTCATAGTATGCGCGTAAATTTACATATATTTACCAAACTTAACCTCTTTTGAGCGTGTAAGCTAAAGAAGCATCAAATATGCTTTTACCTAAGAATGTTCATTAAAATTGAAACCAATTGCCACCAACGGTGCCATATTTTTCACATAAAATGCGTAGTCTTGAACGTCATCTAGAACAGAATAAATAAATAAATAAATAAATAAATAACACAAGACATGAATTACATATAAATAAGTGGAGGACAATTTATGAAAATTGTTTGACATTTTGTCGACTGTAGAAGCGTCAAAAAGCACACACTTCGCAATACGTTTGCTCTTGTATATGTTTACAGAAAACATTCAAGCTTGAGAGATAGATAGATAGATAGATAGATAGATAGAGACATTGAAATGCCGAATGAATGAATGAATATATTACAACAGACGGTATAAGACTAAGTCGGCAAATTTCATTCCAGACTTGTTTTACTGTCTAGCAATTCAAGACTTGCGTGAAGCGAAATGTTTGTAAGAAACAAATAATCGAAAAGTAGAATTTTTGTAAATATATATATAAACATGTGCGTATATTATGGCTGCATGAATGCATTTATGTGTGCATGTATGGGAGGATAAATTACAAATATCGTTAACGAAGTAACGAAGAGCTTTAGGCCACAAGAAAAGTGTAGTTGTCTGAGAAAACACTCTTTGATTACCGAAGAAGAAGTAAAAATATTTTGGAAACTCTTTCTTATCAAATTTGAAGATGTATCTCGTTATGTTGAATGAATGCGAAATTTTTTACCATTTGCTATAGACATACACCTAAGCATACGTACCTGAAAAACAACAAACTTATGTTGCCGTTGAAGCAACTTATTTAAGAAGAATTACTTGAAACTGGAAACACAATAGTACATCGATAGATGTATGTGTTGTACAGGTTTTAAAAATTTACTGCAGATAGAGATTTTTAATGTGATTTTTTTTTATTATTTAATCCGAGGTGAATATAGAGAGCAGGAACTCAAAATCGCTCAAAATCGTGATCTCAGACAAGGTGCGAAGTTTTCTTTATTCTTTCACCAGATGCGCTTGAAGCGATCCTTCCGTTCATGTCCATTAGTAGTGTGTGTCGTTCGCGGATTCTCTCCCATACGTTCGTTCACTATCATTCATAAAATCTTATAAAAAAACAGATCAGAGCACTGTAGTGCCCAACCTGAAGTACCTCACGCGACTTCGCTTAAAACAGTTATTCGTATAAAAGCTTTCCAAAATAAGGCTTTATATTAGAAGCGGTCGAAAACAAGACCCGAATAACAAATAAAAATACTATAGTAAGCCACGGCCCACGCTTTAATATTCGACGTCACCTTACAGTTATTCATATAATAAGTTTTCGTGGTCAGAAAAGTGTTCCAACAAGATTTTTCAACAGCGTTCGTCCTCGAAACAAAACATGTCGGTGCACCAAATTTTATCAAGATATATGGAAAATTGTGACATGTAGGTTGAACACAAAAAATAAGACAGACAGACAGACGGGCAGATAAGCTAAAGTCGATTCAAAAAATGATTTTGAATTGATCCCTGTCGGATCGCTGGGCAAATCTCAAGGCCGTATGGGTGTTGCAAATATCCGCTCAAATTTGATACACGTTTGCACGACAAGTGGTGTAGGGTGTAAAAAATAAATATTATAGAAAAAGCTCTTGACAAAATTGAAAAATAAAAATAAGAATTAAAAAAAAAAAAAGGAAATTTACTTAATTGGATTTGTTTTAAAAAATGTAGAACTTAAATTTATCAGCTGCAGTTAAGACTTCGAAATTAATGACTCTTATAAAGATATATGCGATGGAATATTTATCATTGATGAGTAACGATTTGTCTACAATTTAAGCCGTTTGTCGAGTGCTACATTATAGAGGAGATTACATCTTCTTCTTTCTTGGTCAGTGAGCTGAGCAATGGCTCTATTTATTTATTCTACTTAATCAGAGAGACTAATACACTCTCACTTATTACTATTGCATATGGTATATATGTTGCAGAAAAACTTTGAAAAACAATCAATAAATTTATTACATAGACACAGCTAATGCTAACGGATGGTTTCACGTAAACATTTTCCTTTCTTTTTTCCAAGCTGTTGTTGTTGTTGTTGTTGTTGTTGCTTTACTAGCTCTCGTGCGCCTTTTACCGATGCTCGCATAAGTTAATTTAAACATATGTCACCGCGAAAGTTATATTAAATTTATCTACTTATATGCTGCATAAGTATGTTTGCAGAGAGCGAAATGGAATAATTGTCGTCGTGGTCTTCTTAATTCTCGATAACAACTGTTAAAACGAGGAAATATGCTTCTTAGTTGGATTTTACCTTTTAGGCAGAAAAGTGTACAGACTTTGTTGAACCGCTTGCTCCACTACACTACTACGTGTGTAGGTACATAAGATACTAATGCAAATTTGATTCGCGGAAAAAATTTCTAATTTGATATCTGGCCGTTAGGTAGTAGAAGAAAAGATCTTACGGCTTCCCTATGTGCACCTTCGACCTAACCTACCTCTCATCCCTACCTGTTACCAGCAACTGATTATCGTGAGATACTACTATATGTGTGTACATGTTATATATCTTAAATAGCATATATATATCTACCTGAAC